>JALPQD010000196.1:0-228260 GCA_023101885.1 Typhlomys cinereus
GGCAAGCTGAATACCCATTTGTCTCTAGCAGAAAACCCATCATTCACCTTGAAATTTGGATTATCAGACTGATAAAAGCCAGGAGAATCAACTGACCATCTAATGACTAGTATATTCAGGAGGAGAAGGAAAAAAAACACCAAATAAAGTGACTGATAAGTTAAAGAGAGGTCACATAATTTTATGTCAAAGACAGCCACTGTGTCAGACTTCCTTCTCTCTCCAAGGGCTTACCAATTTCTCTTGTGCATCTGAAAAGGATAAATGTTTGAGGTACAAACAAAATTCAGTTCACCTATTCTCAATTTAGTTCTTCCCATTTATTTCGAAGCTTTCAACTTATAGTATTTCACAGACATTTTATAAGCTTTATAATATTTAAAATTATGGAGAAGACTTTGCTTAAAAAAACAGTACTTAAAATTGGTGACATTTTAAAGTCTGATATCAAGTACTCATTTGTCTAAGTATCATAATTAAGGAAATAATTTCTTTTATTTTACATTGAAAATTAACATACACTACTTTCTTTCTGTCAAAGAATATTTTTCCTGCTCAAAATTTCAAATAATTCCAGTTGTGAAAGCAAGAGAGAATTAAGCTAAAAGGGAAAGTTAAATGTTGGAAGTCTTGCATAAATACAACGAAATCAGTCCAATACCCTTAAATGACCATGAATGCAGGAACGCTTTTCATATAACCCTGAGATGGAGACACAAAAGAAAAGACATGACAAAAAGGGAAAAAATCATCAACCCAAGTTATAATAAATATCATATGTTTTTTTAAATCATTAGTACCATTGTACCAATACTCATTTCTGTCCAACTTTCCCCAAACCTGCACTGGTAAGACTCTAAATCCAAGTATAAAATATTAAATAGAGCACATTAATTACTGGAACTGACTAGAGCTGAGTCCAAAACCAATATGGGTAGCTCCCAATTATTTGCTTTACTGGAGAGGAACAACACGGTGAGTGATAACCCCCTGAACGCTTCTCCTTGGCATGCATTATTATGCTGGATTTTAGTTGGAAGATTGTTTATTTGTCTTTGGCAACATTTTCTTGCAAATTATTTTTGCTTAAGTAGAACAAAATAATTCATCTTCTCAGAAAACAAGCTGGCTGGATGCTAACAATGACACTGAAGCAGAACCATCCTTAGAACTGTGTGAAGAAATGACTCAGGGATTCCTGCACTTCATTATCATTCTGTATCCTGAGTTTTATGGAAATGAATGTCCAGATTCTCCAAAGGCCACTTTCAATATTGTTGTTATATGAGGTCAAATTCCTGAATTTAGTCTTAATTTAATATAAGTTTGAATTATTTTTTCTCTATCTTTTCTCCTTCTGATCTTACTCATACCTGCAGAATCATGATAAAAGATGGTGTGTATTAAAATTACGCTGAACTTCTTTTAATGTCTTAAGAAAAAGTAGATTAATACCTGTATAAAAAACTCTGTCCATCTTTTGTCTTTTAAACTATCTAAATAACCTAGTTTATCATCACAGATAATCCTTTCTGTGTGATTATAAAGTTTAATATTGGATCAGAACCCTGTACAGGACCCCCTCTCCCTCTACTATGTTCAGACAAAGAAGCCTTCACAGTTCCCAGCCTACTTAGATAAGACAGTTCCACTCTCCCAAGGGCAGTTCCATGGCCCCCCAGCTTGTCTGCAGCTTTCAAGGACTTTCATCCTCCCCAAGAGGAGCTCCCTTTATCTCTCTTCTGTTTCTCTGTCTGTCTGCCTGTCTCTCTGCATCTCTGCCTCTCTGCTTCTCTTTCTGAGGCATGCTGCTTGCATTCTCCTGCTTGCTTGAGCTCCTTCATATATATTTTATGTGTTGGTTTTGGTATGATTTTGTATTCTTGATCATTCCCAGGTTCCTCGCATTGATGTGGTGACTTCGATGAGGTGACTACAAACTCCCCAATACAGCCATGAATGCCTTCCAGGGCCATCTGACACTCCTTGCTTCTAAAACCCGTTGATTAATGAGTTTCCCCTTCATCTGTTTCGAACAGGGCTCTGGGTCAACAACTGTTGACCGCCCAGCACCCCTCTTATTCCCTTCCGGATGGGGAGCAACCCCCCACCACATGCTTAATGTCAGGGTGGTTTCCTGGGACAGATCTCCTCCCTCCCTTGAGTCTGAGACATCCATTCTGGCTCGTCCCGGGAAACACGAACCAGCACCTCTCTGATGTGCTGAGTCTTTTCTGGATCTCCGCTTGTCCATCCACTCTCTACAATAACCCCAACCACACACTCTCTCCACACTGCCTGCAAACAGACCGCTGGGCTTTAACTTTTTTCTTGCTTAATTCTTTCTTTGCAAAGACCGCCAATTCAAATATTAACTCTTTCCTACCGAATTTTCCATTTCCTCTTTCTTAAATTCTCCCACTTTTCTGTGGACCCCCCTCCTCCCTACAACACGCTATAGACGCCTCTCATCAACCAAACCACAACTGCTGGGGCATCTCTGTAATTATTGGTCCCCACACTATAGCCTGGGGAGTCACCCCAATGCCAACTCCAACTCCTTTCTCCTCCTTTATCCACATTCTCCTTTCTCTATCCAGACTATCTGAGTACCTTACCAAAACTCCCTCTACAACAAAAGACCCACTACCCCCTCCCAAGCTCACCCCACTGCCAACTCCCACTTCTCTCCACCCCCTCCTTCCTCCTGTGCACTTCCACCCACATTCCTGACTCAAAACCCTCTTTCTGTTTTTTTTTCCCTTTTGAGCTTCTTTCCTCTCTCCTCTGGGTTTCCTTCCCAATAAAGACCTCCTCCCTCTCCTCTTTCCCAGCCCCACTCGCTGCCCAATTTGTCCTGCATTTCCATAGAGTGACTCAGAGCTCCTGCACCACAACTCTGCTTCCCAAATCTCATTATCTCCGACCTCAACCTTGGGCTAAGGCTAGCATCCTCCCAAACTACACAACTGACTGCCCACACACCTGTTTGCCAGCTCTGACAATTTCACGGGCCCCACTCTGCCCCACCCGATCCCCCAAAACCCCACTCCTGCCCCAATCTCCTCCTCACTATGCTTACCGCCCCAATCCACAGGGTCTCTCTGCTACCTCTCTTCCCACACTAACTTCATGCTCTCAAGTCAAACCAGTCCATGAGCCAAACTAGCCACTGCACAGGCCCAGCCACACGTGACCAAAAACATATAAACTACATGATTTCATCTCTTCAGCCAACACTGACAAGTTCTACTAACACACTCTAAGTTATTTTGAACAGTCCCTACAGACCACTTAGTCTGTCTGGCCATATTTTCTTAACATAAGACATTTAACTAAAACAGATACTTTACACCAGTTGTGGTCTGTTTTGCTTTATCTTCTGCTTCTGCTTTCCTTTCCTTATTCCTTAAATTATAAATTCTTACCAAATTTAAACATTATACACCTTCAGGTTTCCTACAATTAAAATGCCTTCATGAAAGATTTTTTTAATATACATGTTCTTTTGGTACTTCAATTTTTTTATGTGTCCTGTCATTTGTGCTGGCCAGCTGTCTGTCCAATTTATCTTAAACTAAGAATTTTATAATTTCTACTAGACAAAATTCTTCATTTCATCCTAACTTAATGTTTTCCTAAATGTTAATCTGCTTTAATTGTACTTTCCAATGTTTCTTTCCAACATTGATCCATACAGGTCTCACTCCACTGTGTCATAAGTTAAACTTTGTCTATAAGATTTATTTTGATACTTCACAAATGTTGTGATTTCTGATCAATATGTTACCAATTGTTTTAACTTATTTGGTTCCTATTTGCTTGTTTGACAACTGTATATGTTTTATATTTCAAAATAACAAATTTATGGCCACTTCATTTTATTTTTCATTCTAATCGTGTGCTAAAATTTTTTTTCTTTTCACATACTCAATTAAAATACATATAAACACTTAAAAATAAACAGTTGTAATAACATTAAAAGGCCTAAGTAAATACTGACTTAAATATCTTATTTAAATCTTAATTTTAATAAAACTTCACAAAAGGGTAACATATTTTATTTACCAAGGTCATAAAAATTCCAAACTTCTGCCTTACTACCAGGGTTCCAATGCCCTCTTGCAAATTTTCTATTTTCCATAGGTATACAAAATAACAATGAATAATTCCTCTGACTTAATTAAGGTATAATGTTTTCTAAATGGTCCTAATTTTTACAATACTGTTATGTTACTTAAAAAGTTTTAAATATATGCAGGAGATTTATAAATTAATTAGACTTATGAATTGGTTACCTACTTAAAAGATGTAGTATAAAGGTTAACATGAAAGATGGTTACTTAAAAACTAAAATTTATTACAAAGGTTTATGGAATATTATATTTATAACAAGATTAATGAGATATGATTTACAAGTTCATGATATAATGGTTCATGTATATAATGATTAAGTTTACCTACTAACAACTAGGCTTCATATATTCAAATGTTTTCCAATTGTCTCTTAATTTTATAAATTTTAACTACAGTGAGCTGACCTAAAGATAACTACTGCTCTCCCTTACCATTATCTCACTGGGTCAAATAATACAACTGCTTACTTAAATTTTATCTCTAATCACAGATTACATACAAATGTTATATCAAATACAGATGACATATATATATTTTATATATATATATAATATGTTTGGATCTGGATCATTATGGCTGATAAATTTAATGTGACCAAGTATTTCTTTAATGGCTCTAATTAACTTGCTCTCTCCTAAGACTGCTCTCTCACCTGCTATTCTGCCTCATCTCCATCACCTGCTTTTCAGCCTCATCTCCCTGAGACACTAGGAATGAGCCTTCCTAGCCACATGGGAACAGAATTGTGGTATTTTTCTAACAGGTAAATACATATAAATTCCTGGAAAGATACTGCTGCACTTATAAGGTTGATTGACTTGACTGGAGGCTCCAATAACGTGGAGTAATCCAAAATGGTACAAATCCAGAGCCAAATAATCTGGGTCATTTTAGCTCTTTATAGTCATTTATTACCATCCTCTGTAGTAAACCTAAACATTTTAATGACTATTAGACAAAACAGATAATTAAACAAATCAGTATAACCCCTTACCTACTTTTCTGGGTACAGTAATTCAATTAAACCCTCGATTTAACTTCTTGACATTCTTGTCTCTCCTAGGAACAACGCTGTCCTCTACATTCAACCGACTACACCCTGACACACCATTCCACCACTTTCAAAAAGAGACCTAAATTTTCAACTATTGTCCACCATCACCCCAACCACCTAGCTTCTATCTACTCAATTCAATTTGTTGACTTCAGTCCTCCAAAATCAACCAAAAGTGAAGATATAATAACTTCCAGCAATTGACACTTAGAATCCATTCTGCCAAAGACTCTCTAAAGACTCATTGATTATGGTTTCCCTTGACAACTTCAATTCTCCCCTTCATAGGCTCTCTAAATGCTATTTTCCTGTTGTTACTTATCCTGCCTTGTCTTTTCAGATGCCTCCAGAACCCCATACTAGAGGCTGACAAACCATTCTTTAAACATCAAGATATAAACTAGACCAGAGTCATGCCTTTTACATTATTCCTCTACTACTGCTATTTGTGGACTTCATTTCACTTATCCTTAACTTTATAACTAAACAGGTCAACAAAGTTGTGAACCTATCCTTTAATCAGTTCTTTTAGAAAATACCAACCTGTTCCAGCCACCCAGATGACCATTCATCAGCCATCCCAGTCAACCTGAGGGCCCTTCAACCAATGTCACAGAAAAAAAAGGACATCCACAAGCCTCGACATCTCTCTTCTCTGTATCCCCTTCTCCCTAGATGACACCTGC
Organism: Typhlomys cinereus; assembly: GCA_023101885.1. Taxonomy (NCBI): domain Eukaryota; kingdom Metazoa; phylum Chordata; class Mammalia; order Rodentia; family Platacanthomyidae; genus Typhlomys; species Typhlomys cinereus. The sequence continues at coordinate 5,878 of JALPQD010000196.1, forward strand.
TGATTTCTTCTGCCAAACAACTCTGCCACCTCAGCTTCAACCACCACTGTGTATTACGATCTACTTTTTCTGATTATGTGTGTGTCCTATCCTTGCCTTTTCTGACAAGCCTCATAACATAACTTCAGATAGATATGACAAATTATTTTCCTCCCTAATCTACATTTTATGCATTAGGACATTTACCACTATGCTTTTGTGTTTTTTCATGCCAATAACATTCCCCTAGACATGTTCCCTTAGGACTTACAATGACCTCATTCAGCAGGAAGCAACCATAATTATCTTTCTTTTCAATTAAAACAAAACAGGTGAATGTTAAATGTTAGGCATGTTAAACACAGAATGGCTCAAGCTGTCCCTGCCTCTCCATCCCAGACAAAGAACCCTTCACTGTTCCCAGTCTACTTAGATAGGGCAGCTCCACTCTCCCAAGGACAGTTCCATGGCCCCCAGCTTGCCCCCAAGGACTTTTTCACCCATCTTGGAACAAGCCCAGCTTCTCATCCTAGTCACGTGACCATATCCTTATAAGAGACCTCAAAACCAGATCTCTGTCTCTGTCTGTCTGTCTGTCTGTCTGTCTGTCTGTCTCTCTCTCTCTGTCTCTCTCTCTCTCTGTCTCTCTCTCTCTGTCTCTCTCTCTGTCTCAGTGCTTCTCTTCCTCTCTGCTTCTCTGTCTGTTTCTGAGATAGTCATGCTGAATGCTGCTTGCTTATTTTGTCATCCTACTTGCCTGACAATAAAGCTCCTTCATATGTGCTCGGTTTTGGTGTGATGGATTTGTATCCCCTTAAAATTCCAAGGTAAGGGAAACCTTCCCAAGAGCCCCCACACAGTAGATAAGGTGTATGCTTAAAAGTCTGGCCATGTGAGTTTGATCCCCAAAAGTCCAGATAGAAGAATGAGATAACTGACTTTTGCTAAGTTGTCTTCTAGTTTTACCAACTTGGATCTCTCTCTCTCTCTGTGTGTCTGTCTCTCTGTCTGTCTATCTCTCTCTCTCTCTCTGTCTCTTTCTCTCTTTTTCTGTCCTTGTTTACCTAATCACTCTCTCAGATAAATGTTTTATTAAAAACTTGAATAAATAACTGACAATTGGCAAGTAACTTAAAATATCTAAATATTAAAAAGCAGAGAAAATTAAGTATTAAACATTACATTTGAAGCACACATATAATACTAACTTTTCTTGACTTCATAAATTCAATGTTGTCATGATACTCTAATTATAATGGTTAATGTGGTGTACATTCTTTAAAATGCCTCAAAGCCATAAAGCACTCAACTCATGCCTACTTCTCAGGATATGTTTTAGTTACTTTATTCAATGGTGGGATGAAATACCTGACAAAGACAGTTTAAGGAAGGAAGGCTTTATTTTTGGTACACAAGTCTATCATGAAGGGGAAATGAAGGTAGCTGGACCTTAAGGTACGTGGTCACATGCATTTGCCCAGGAAGCAGAAAGATTAATGCACTTGCTGAACTCACTTTCTCCTTTTGGCAAATCTGGGACTCTAGTGTATGGTATAGTGTAACCCACAGTTCACATGAATCTTCCCACTTCAATTAACCTAACATGCCTAAAATTTGTTTTCATAGCAATTTTATATCTTGTCAGGATGGTAGTCAATATTAACATTACAACTGCCCACTTAACACCCAAATGCTTCACTTTTAAGCTATAACCTTCCACTTAATCAAACTTTGTTTATACGGCATATAAAATGTATTCAGCACGTAAATATTCCAAAGGACTTTAATGGTCTATACAAAAGTCTAAGTGTATTCTCTTTTGAGGTAGTATCTTAAGTATGAACCTTTATGAGACAAAAACAAACAATAAAAAAATTATATACTTACAACTTATTATGGTATCAAGTAAGCATTCCCTTTTTGAAAGGGAGGTTTGTTTGGAAATATTACAAGAAAAGATAAGGTGAAAGAAAGACCAAAATCAAGTAGAAAAACACAGGTCTTGTTGCTCCATATCTGTTATGTGGGAACTCTGATGAGGTTATGTAGACATCAAGGGACCTGGATATACCCACCCATCTAACTCTACCTTCTGAATTACATATAGCCTCTTTTGTGGGTTGGTTCTTCACCATGACTGCAGTTTTCTTCAGTGGATAACCAATGGTCATAGCATCTCCAACATCCTGGGAAGTGCATTGCAACTTAGACTTCTTCACACACTTGTGGCAGTAGCCACTTAAGAACTCCTTGCAGGAATTCCAATTCTGACACATTCTCTGATCTCAGTGACCTTATGGAACCTAGGGATGAATTGCCATGATCCCATAATACATGCATAATGAAATAGTGTTAACTTTGTTAATGACTCATAATGCGACATGATCTTATTCTTGGACCACAGTTTCTTCCACTCTGACCTTAGAGAAACATTTAACCAAAAGGTTATTTGCTATCCAGGAACCCCTTCAGTGGCATTCTTAATTTAATCTATCTCCTTTCAAATGAATTTAGGATTCCATAAGATAGTTCCTTTGAAAGGTGGGTTCTTGCCTTCAGGATGCCTTTTATACTGTCCCAAATGAACAGTAGAAAGCTGCTCTTTAATAACACTAACCTTTTCAACAAGTACAGTTGCTTTAGAAATACCCAACTTATCTGAAATTTCACTCTTGCCTTTCCTCACCAAATGGCACTTTTGCACACTTTTCCAAACCTCTTTGCTTAGCTGACCCTGTCACTGCAGCCCTGGACTAAAAACAGTGACTAGGAACCATGAAACATCGGAATGTCATGTTGTCCTAAAATATTACCTGACAAATTAGCCTGAGTGCAAGTGTTACAGTTACTTTTTCTGCTGGTGTGAGACATCATTCAGAGTCAGCCAACTTAAGGGGAAAAAAGAGAGATTTATATGATTTATGGCTCAGAGGTGAGATGTATTCTATTGCAGCAGGAATTGCATGGTGGGCAGCAGAAGCCAGAGGCATCTTAGGTCGCATCTAGCATCAGGAAGGTTGAGAGAACAAACAACAAACTGCTAGAGCAGACTGCCAGCAGAAATAGGGCTAGACTACTGTTATGGTTGAATTTCAATGTCAACTTGACAGTTGCAGCTGTTTGGGGACAGCTGTGAAAGGTTAATGGTTAGAATGGCTCCTGAACAAGCCTGCAGGTACTTGACTGATTGCTGTGGAGAACCCAGACCATAGAGGGTGGTACTTTCCAGTGGTGGACAAGATAATAGGAGGTACAAGGAGGAGGGACTTCTTCTTCCCTTACCTGGTGTTGACTTGCTGTCGAGTCCACTCCGCGTGCACATTGTTCACCTTTAGAGCATCCTGGCCTTCTTTGTTGCTGCTGCTCCTGCCTCTGTCCTTGGCTGACTTGGAGCTTCCATCATGTTGTTGCTGTTCCTGCTGCCTTTGGAGCCTGGTCTCTGGGCCTTGCTGCTGTTTGCTGTACATTGCTGATGTCGGAGCCCAGCTGTTCTTCACTGACATCAGAACCCAGAGTCTTCAACCCTCCAGAGGAGCAACAGCTTGAGACTTCTTGGATCTTTTGGCTTAGCAGAACATTCCAGCCAGGAAAGAAGCTGTTGCAGGCAGTTACCTTGAAGAACACTATTTTTATTGTGAGTTATTTTTTAATAAACTTATTTATTTACACTACATTCTATAGATTCTGTTTCTTCAGAGAACCCTGACTAATACAACTCCCTAACCTCAAGTCTCACCCTTTGTGATATGCCTTCCTCCAGCAAGACCTCACCTTCTAATGCTCCTATTACCTCTCTATATATTGACATAAATTTATGATTTAAAAAATATGAACCCATGGAAGGCAACTCACATGGCAGCAAGTTAAATGTGGATATTAACTTGAGAGTTGAAGTCTGAGCTCTGGGCACATCTGTGAAGACTTACTAGTTGAGGTAAGCACTGAGTAAGCATCCAAGAGATTGGCTGATATGGGGAGATACAGGAGGTGATACCATTCCCTGAGTTGGTGGATAAGATAGAACTTATTCAACACATTCAGCATCCTTCAACATACTTTGGCAGCCTTTTGTCTGGCAAATAAAGTTTCTCCTTTCTCAAGAATCCATGTGGGTATGGTATGAAAAATTACCTTGTGTCCCCCTTGTTACTGAGCCCCCTGCCAAGCTGGACTAAGAACTGTAACCAAATATCAAGAACAAGAATAAAACCCATTGTTCAGTTAACTTGTTTGGTCTTGAGTTTATCAGCAATATGAATATCTGAACAGCTACTCTTAACTATTGCTGTGAGAGAACACCCATAGCCAAATAACTTAAGGGAGAAAGGGAGATTTTTTGACTTACAGTTCCAGAAAGGAGAAAAGACTTTTATAGCAGTGGTGACATGGCTGGTGGCTGAAGCGGCAGGCACGCTAAGTCACAGCAGGCATCCTCATGGCTGGAGTATTCCTGGAGTGTCTTTGTCCGTGGCTCCTTTTAATTTTTTATTTATTATTATTATTATTATTATTATTATTATTTAGTCAACTGTGTGCATATGCGTGTGTATGTGTGCGCGCGTGTGTCTGTGTGTGTGTGTGTGTCTGTGTATGTGTAGAACCACGGACGAATTCGCGAACCACCATGGACGCCTCCACCTCCTTCTGTCTCAGGATTCACAGGCTCCGCCCTACCAGGACCAGAAGCGCAGGCCGCCCCCGCTTCCGCCTGGCGTCTATACATGGGATCTGGGATCCGAACTCAGGACCTTCCGCCTGCAAGGCAGAGGCTTAACCCCTGAGCCACCTCTCCAGCCCGTCCGTGGCTCCTTTTATCTGGTCCACTATTGGGAGATTCCAGTAGGATTTAGGGCCAATCTTTGTATTGTCCAGATGATCTCTTCAGGTGGTCTCAGGTGATCTTAGTTGATGCCAGTTTTATCAAGTTGACACCCAGGATCAACTACCACACAGGAAAACTGCAACAACCTGTTGCTTTTGGATTTAGCCTTACTCAAATTCTCAGGACATATTTGCTTGACAGAATACAATGAAAATTCACATCTTGCCTCTTTCTTTGCTTCTTCTGGAACTTCCCAAGCCATGGTTTTCTCAGAGTTTAGTCTTTCAATTCCCACTATAATTACCAGTCCTAGAATAATTATATCTCTGCTTAAAACATTCTAGGACTTTTCCAGACCAAATTTCCAAACTCTTCCATATTTTTTCTCCAAACCTATTCCAATTGTCTAAGAAACCACACAGTCAGGTCTATCACACAACAACCCCAGTCCTACCACTGGTTTTCTATATAAGTTTCCTTTCTATCTTCTGGGACAGAATACATGGCAAAAGCAACATAAGGTTTATTTGGTTCACAGTTCAAGAATCCAGTCAGGCATAATGTAGACTCAGGGGATCAGAAGCTTGACTCAGCTGCTCACATTGCATCAGCAGCCAGGATGTCAAGAGAGACAAATGCTGTCAGTATTCATCTTGATTTCTCAATGGTTTTCAGGCAAGGAAACAGATTTGTATGGCTTATATTTAGTGTGAGACTTCCTACCTTAGTTAACCCAATCTGGAAAAGTCCAGAAATTCATCTCTAAGGGTTTCTATATCAAACTGGTAAGTTGGCCCCTTTGTGTTTAATGTTCTTTACCTTCGGGAGAAGTGAGCATGAAGGTCTTTTGCCCTGTCTCTGTGTTTGTCTGTCCACTGATAGGAAGGTACACATTTTGATTCTGGTTTGCCTGGTGTCTCCACATAAGAGTTGACCCCCCAGGAGATGGAACCCAGGAGTGGTCTCCCGATCTACCTTCCTCCTACAGAGACACCATGTGGGCATACAGCCATAGCCTAAGAACCATGGAAGTTCCCCACAAGGCATAAGACATTTGGATCTAATACATTCCTTGTCTCATCTGTTCCTCTTTAGTCTCGTCTCGTTCTTTAGAAAAATGGGCAACCACCCCTCACACTGTAAAGAGCCCCAAATAAGTGCCTTAAAATCTCTCCTAGTGACTAGAGGCCTCAAGGTTAAGACTGCTGGCCTAGAGGAATTTTGGAATGAGGCCATGGTTTTAGCACCTTGGATCTCTCCAAAGAATATGTGGGAACTGGACCTATGGATGAGGGTGCTTTTCCTTGCTAGAAAGAAAAAAAAAGAGAGAGAAATTAGACAAATATATTCATCTATTAAATATAAAGTTTCTTAAATAGTAATTTGGTTTAAAGTTTAATCTGCTTTTAATGTTTTTCATAATTAAGCCGCTGGACTTAACTAATATGAGATCTTGTTTTAAATGATAAGGTTTTCCTAAATGTTAATCTGCCTTTGATAAAATTTTAAGACAGTTGTCAGTAAGTTGTACAGTTACCAGTTGTGGGTAAATTGTGTGTTGTTCATGTGTTTGTATGTTTATATGTTCTGTGTGTATTGTGTTTCAACATAAAAAATCTGTGGCCACTTCAATTTTTTTTCATTTCTGTTGTGTGCTAATATAAAAATTTTGGCATGCCATTTTTAAATATATGTATGCATACTTAAAAATGAGAACAAATAATTTTAATAACATCTAAGGTTTTAACTACTTATGTTTTATATTGATCACAATTGTTTTTCTGATAGATTGTAAGTTTTTTTCATGAAAGATTATCTCACTTGATTTTGATATTTAATAGGACTACAAATGAAAATGTCATTTTTTAAAGGTTTTTCCATATATTCCCAAAATAACAAAGCCACTATAATACTGATTAATTAAACTTGCTCCTTCTCTTACTTTTTAACTTTTTTTTATTTATTAAATTGTGCATGTGTGCGTGTGTGTGTGTGTGTGTGTGTGTGTATAGAACCACGGGCAAATTCGGGAACCACCATGGACCGCATCCACCTCCTTCTTGTTTCTTCCACCTCCTCCTTGTTTACTCTGCCCAGGGATCCACAGGCTCCAACCTACTGGGACCAGAAATGCAGGCTTCCCCCACTTCTGCCCAGAGTCTATATGTGGGGTCTAGGATCTAAACTCAGGCCCTTTCACCTGCAAGGCAGGTGAAACCACCTCTCCAGCCCCTCATTCTCTTACTTCTTTTATAGAATTTTATCCCATCAAATCTAGCAACCAGGAAAATATAATTGTTTTCTGAAAGATTCATTGGAATTTCTTCCTTCTCCTGGTATGTATGAGCTCCGTTTCTTGGGGACAAATCTGCTTTCTAATTCCATGCTCCCATGTGTACTCCTACTAAGATGGAAAGGAAATTTCAAACCTCCACCTTAGCCAGACCCCGATTTCCTTGAAACAAAACAGGATCAATATAATCCAGACCCAGCATAGTCTGGTTCTAAGTGCATTTGGGTCACCTCAGGTTCATGTTTCCTTTTTCCTTGTAAGATTTTGGCCTAAATTACTTAAGGAGTTTCTCTGACTATCCAGATAAATTTATTTTTCAAACAGGAATGAAGGAAAGAAAAAGAATAAAAAAAAAAACTTAAGCTTGACATCTGCCTAAGGGGATAGATAGAATACTAGCAGGCATATCCAAGCTGACAAACTTGAAATTCCCTTCATGACAGGGAAAGAAAAAAAAACTCATGGTTTCTGAGAATGATGGAATCAGATAGCATGTAGCAGAAAGCTTGCAGTTTAGAAGCCCAAGAAAGACAGTTTGTGCCAGTGTTGAAGCCAGAGACATATGTTAGTGGAAAGTTTATTAAAGTTTTGCTTTTATCCTAAAAGTTTGCCTGAAATTAAAGCTTAGTGCTTGGCAGAGAAAATGGCAATGGCAAACTTAAAAGAGTTAAACCAGAAAGAAGCAGAGAACAAAATGTCTGCTGTTAAACAGACTAGCTCCATTGACAAATCAAAGCTGGCTCTTCATTTATATCAGAGGAGTGGTCCTTAGGTAATGTTCAGAGATATGTAGAACTTTCCATGTGAGGAAACAATGTCCTCTGCATATGTTCTTTTACATTCCCTTGATCCCAAAAAGACCTGTGCCACTTTGCTTTAATAATCCAGAAGGAAGAGGAAAACTAATTTAGATTGTTCTGCCCAAAGATTCAGTCAGTTTACATATTTTTTGGACAGGCCTTAGAATGGGACCTTGGAGATTTATAGTTACCAGAGGAGAAAAGGTCTCCAATATGTAAATTACTTACTTGTAGCTCCTGGCTCTTACACCAGACAAAGGTAGTGCCTATTTCAGGCAAGATAACAGGTAGGTATTTTAGGCTTAATTTATCTGTTTTGTCTCTTTTAGATAGACCTTAAAGTAGTAAAGTCATCCATCAAAGACCTCTAGACCATCCCAGCATATCATATATGAGGACATCAGAGTGCTCTTACTTCCTTCAGCCCAACTCAACAGGAAGTAGCCAGAGCGGTCATATCCCCTCATCCCTTGAGCAGTCTGGGTCCTCAGAAGATTAAGGGGTACAATAGGCAGGTCTATAACAGTCTGTACTGGGACAGTCTCTAAGGTCTTTTAAGGTCTTTGTCGTCTCCCACTGTTGGAATCACCCTGAAAGAAAACTCTTGCTGAAGAACTGACTAGAATTCTCCTAGAAATAAGATAGCCAACTTTCCTATGAAGGGATTATGGAGATGAGCTTTTCTTATCCAACAAACAACTTGATCTCTAGCCACACCTGGGCCTAAGGGCAACTGGGTTGGGCCCAAGTTAGTTAACCAATGAGAAAAGCCAATTTCCCTGGGCATGCCTAGGTGTACAGATATATCTGGCCATGGCAGCCAACTTTGGTGTCCTAGCTCCTCATGGCCCTCTAGTGCTATGAGGCCATTTTTAGTTCCATGCCTGTTTCTCATGGATTCCACGAGTTTTTCTATAACTGCACACTTCTCATAAGTTAGTTAATAATACTTTGAGGTAGTTCAAAAATTCTTAAAAGACAAATTTTTGAAGATAACCTATAGATATTGAGGACTTTCTTGTGACAAAAATTAGAAGGTTAAAAATATTAATGGACTACTAAAAGCTCTATATAATAGCAATATAGCTTATGGATATACTCGGTATTGGTAATTGCAGAGGTTTTATTTTTTTAAAGATTTCTTATCTAAACAGACATACAGGTATTCTCCTATGACCATGTGCTTGCTGCTTGTTTATTCCATATTTTATAATGCCAAGTCTACAAAATTTAAAAAAACTTTTACTAACTTGTGTTATAATTAATCTATATATTTGGCTCTAAAAGATTTTAAAGTACTACAGTTAACAGAAATTTTTATAAATCATTTGACATTTTCACTTCAAAATGAGATTTAAGTCTGTTTATCGTAAATAAAAAGTTTTCTTTTATATTTATATTATAAGGTTCATGTATTTTGAAGATGCAAATTTTGTGGTTGCTTAATGCTAAAGTAAATTGAGAGCTACAATATCTTAGATTTCAAAGTATACATTTATAAAGGATTATATATAAATGTATATTGTCTACACAATTGCCAAATCAGACTCAACTCTTAATTTCCTTTAAAGATGAGGTCTACTGTTATCGCTGCCTTTAAAAGACATTTCTTGAGGGATAGTTAATGTGAAAATAGCAGGGAACCATCAAGTTTTAAAAAAAATGATATGAAGGAAATAAACATGTTACTTAGAAAGTTAAAAGTATGTACAGAAGGTTCATGAGAAAGTTTATGTGCAGGAGGTTTATGAGTTAGTTACTTAGAAGAATGTTAAAGTATGTTGGGAAAGTTTGTGGAATGTTAGGTTTATGCAACAATTGAAAATTAGAGATGATGTTTAAAGGAACTGTTATGTGTTATGCTTCTTCTATGCTATAGAAGAAAAGACATTGAGCCTCAGAAATTAGAAATTAAGAATTAAGCTTTATGTATTCAAGTGTTTTTCAATTGTCTCCATCTTAATTAAACAGATTTGGTTACTCATTAAATCCTAATTCCTAAAGGCCATAACTGCTTAAGATCTCATAGATTCTAACAATTATATTTATATTATAAGAGCCATATATTTTAAAGACAAAAGTTTTGGTAATTGCCTAGATAAGAACTATAAAATCTTTAATTTCAATATAAAGGTCAACATAATATTTTCTCAAACATGGCCTCTATACATCTTAGATAAGAAATGGCCCCCTAGGAAGATCTTTATAATACCATCATCCAACTAGATTTAAGATTTCCTCAGATGCACTTCATTTAATTCTTTCCTCCATTTTATACACTTTAATGCCTTTACAGTGACAGAATGCCTTTGACATACACCTGTCATAACCAGACGCAGGGCTCTGCTGGAGTCACAGGTGTCTTTGTGTTTCTCCATCAGCAGGTTCACCCTTGTGGATTCCCAAACGTTTATTGTGCCCAGTGGAAAATCATAGACAGTCTCCCTGACAAGAGGACAGTCTTGGGTGCTTACCCCGCTTGTGTATCTTTCCCTGATTTGTAAGGCGGCCAATGAATCAGGTCCTGACTCCACTTATTTTTAACAGATTCTGCACCAATGGCCCATGTAGCTCCAAACCCATTATGATTGGTATCATCTCCTTAAAGCGGTCTTGGAGCCAGCCGTTTTCCTGAATTGGCACTCTACATATGATGATCAGGCAGAAGCACAAGCCAGCTTCAACCTTCAGTATGGTCTTAACATCATATTGGATATGCTCATGGGTTATGGACAATATATTAATCCCATAGCACAATCCACCACATATTTTCAACAGGTGTCTGACCTGGCCTTCAAGGCCCTAAAGGCTTGCTCTTGCCTCATGTGGCCCTCGATATACCTCCATATGCTTAATACCTTATTGGGTCTCCAACATTTCCAAAGCTCGTGAATAACTTTCTCAGTATATCAAGGGGCCTTGGTCTCAGGCCTTCCTTAATTACTCATTGACTTTGAGCCAACAGATAGAACATATTAACATGATGCATGTGGCTCCCCTGCTTATAGATACTGGGTTTGTAACTAGAATCTAGAACAAACTTTAAAAGGTTGTTTGATCCCTCTTGGATTGTAACTTATGCTGTAACAGGAGGAACTGTTCTTTTACTAATTATATTGCTTAAGTGTTTCCTTCGGAACCTCTCTCAGCAGTGTTCCATCAACAAGACCATGCTACAAGTGCTTATGGTCCTTGAACATCCAAGCCACAGCCCCCCTAGAGACATGGTTCGAGCTTGGATTGCAGAGATTCGTGAGGCCTCAGTATAATCTACTATCCACATATCCTGACAAACCTTCCAGATGTGAGGTCTTTCAAGGGCCAGTAGTCAATGATGGGTAAGATCCTGTGAGACAGGACAACCTAAGACAGGCAGAGTCTGCTACAGTACTGTATACAATCTGGCCAGGAACTGTGCTGTGAAGATGCTGGGTTCCACTGAAACAGGCAGCAAAGACCACCTGTGCAGAAGCTGGGTCACTAAGAATGTCATGCTCATACTGGTGTCCATTTCCTATGTGCAACTTTTATTATGCTTTTAATATATAAAAAATTCCCTCACCTTAGTGAAGAAGAAAAAGTGAATATGAAGGTTCCCAGAGACGTGGAAGATGCCAAGGCTCTAGGAATAGTTTTATCCAAATACAAGGACTCCTTTTATGTACGAGTATATGTAGCTTATTTTGCTACATGTATTTTTTTGCAGACATTTGCTATTCCTGGCTCTATATTTCTTTCTTTTTTTTCTTAACCATCTTTTAGCTATATCCAGTATCTCCCTTAAGAGAAAACTTACTTTTTTATTTTCATATATTTTATTTATTTTTTCCACTCATACAAACTTAATAGGTACCCCAGTCCCCTCCCTCCCTCCACTGCTCCCCTGATTCCCTTGCTCCCTCCCCCCTTTTCTCCTTCCTTTCCCTCCCTCCTTTTCTCCCAGTGCCTCCTCCCCCCATCCCTGGAGCATCCTTTAGTGTGCATGTCAAACTTCCCTCTGGGTCCTCCTCTCTGATGTATAAGGGCTCAGTAGCATTTCCTAGAGCCCTTTCTTGTGTTCCCCTTTAGTATAGGAACACTATTGTGGCTATTAATCCCTTGCTTCTAAGGATCTTAGTGCCTGTGATCCATGCTAGACTTTGGGAGGGTCAATGATATGTTGGTAATTGCACAGGTCATGCAAATTCCTATTATGATTACTTCAGCCCTAACTTGTATGGAGTATCTTGCATATCATTGTTCCTCCCCATTTTTAGGCTCTTACAATCTTACCACCTCCTTTTCTGCAAATTTCCCTGAGTTTTGGGATGGGGAGAGATTAGGCTGTCCTGGCTCCAAGTGGTTAATGTAGGGTCTCTGATGTTCTGAATTATGGTGTTTTTTTTTTTTTTTTCAGTTTTGCTCTTCCTGCATCACCCTTGCCTCCATCATGATGGGTATTGGATGTCACCTCCTACTGGCTCTGTATTTCTGCTAGCCTTATTTTTCTTGTGTTTGCATTCTGGACTGGGTGCTTCATTCAATTGCATAAAAGTAACTAACCAAGAATTCAATGCAACAGTCACAGCAAGTTGAACGCCATAGAGAACGTCTCAGTAACTGCATTATATTTTGAGAATAACACAATTTCTGCATAATTGGTTTATTAATATTAAATTTTCTATGTGACATTGAATGTTGTTTTATTGGCACATTTCTAATTGTTTCAGCTCCCTCTTTTGTAGCAATTAAGGCAGGAACAACACTGTATGAGCTTACAATAGCACGGGAAGCTGTTTCCTAGAACTCAGTATTTATTCTGATGATTTTGGCTGTTCTTTCTATTCTGCCAGCCACCTTCCAAAAGAAGATAAAGTAAAAATTTGAGTGAAAATCATCTGGGTTTTAGTTTTCATATTACCACCATTATCATCATCTCAGAATAAGCAGATGCATCCACTTTACATATGTAAATGCCTTATCAGTAATTGAAAGAATTCATAAAGTAGAATTTACCACATGTAGCACATTAAAGTGGCAAGGTGGACAAGTAAGATGGAAGTTGGTGTCCTGTGAAAAGTGCTGTCGCTGAAAGTTGTGACAGAATCCTTTAATTTACTGCACAAAAATAGATAAACAACTTAGGAAATTGTTATTCTAAATGATGCATTGAATTAGAATATTTTTCACTTTCATGTCTAATGGCTACAATAGTGAGCCCAGGCAGAGTGGTACATGCTCATAATCCCAACTTCCCAAGAGACTGAAGTCAGAGAATTGCTGGCTTTGGCAACAGGCAAGAGTCTGTCATGGGGTTGGAGGGCCACACCAGAAACAAGGAGAGAGGGGACCATGTTACAGTAGAGAAAATAGGCCTCCATCAAGGAATGCAAGTAAGTAATGTGACACCTACTTAAGTTCACAGATGTTCGTTCCTGATCATTTACAACTGAGGGGATATGATCTCACCAGAAGGGGAGGGCATATAGTCTGGCAGATAAAAAGTAACCATTTTGCAAATGGGTGATTGACCCCTCCCTCCCTGAGGTTTCCTACTTTTATTACATCTACCCTTGAATGTGCTTTTATAATAAGACTCCAGTTTAACAGCTTTTTGTCTCTGGCCAAGGGGTGACATACATTGCCCAGCAGGATGGAGTGAAGGGCACTGCAGGAGCAGCAAAACTGAAAAAGAAAATCAACAAACCACAATCCAAAACTTCAGAGACTCTATATCAACCACCTAGAACTAGGCCAAACTAATCTCTCCCTATCCTGAAGCTCAGGGACATTTGCGGAAGAGGGGGCGGTAAGAGTGTAAGAGCAAAAGGATGGGAGGAGCAATGATTTGCAAGATATTCCACACAAGTTAGGGCCAAAGCAATCATAATTGGACTTTGCCTGCCCGGCGCAATGTCCAACACACTATTGACTTCACAAAGTCTAGCATCTGCTAAAGGCACCAAGATCCTTGGAGGCAAGGGATTGACAGCCACAGTAGTGTTCCTATGCTTAAGGGGAACACGGGAAAGGGTTCAGGGAAATGCCACTGGATCCTTGTACGTCATCGGAGAGGAGGAGCCAGAGGAGATTCAGGCATGCACAATAAAGAACTCTCTGGGAATCCCGGCGGGAGGCACTGGGGGATGGGGAGGTAGGGTGAGGGGAGGGGGAGCAGGGGGTTCGTGGGGAGGAGGAGGGAGGGAGGGAGGGAACTGGTATATCTATTAAGTTTGTATGAGCGGAAATAATAATAAAAAATGTATTAAAAAAACACAAGAAAAAATTCAAAAAAAAAGAAAAGTGCAATAATTAAAAATTGAGAGCATAAGCTAAATACATGAAGCCTGAAAGAGATTTTCATTTCTCTTTCCAAACATAACTTTTCACAGACCAATTAATGTAGAATTAATTAATTAATTAAATTAATTAAATCCTGTCTGTTTTACCCTTTTTTCTAAGTTTTATAGTATTTCTGCCTTGCATATATGAAATGAGAATTATATAATCATATTGATACTGATAATGTATACTCAGAAAATAATATTGTGTTACAGTGTCACTTTACTACATCAAAAGAAATAATAGTTTTGTATTTTGTAACAAACTGGCAGCAAGCTACAGTTAACATGTTTTATTTGTTCCAATGATTATAAATCTTCCCTCATTTGTCTGTTTATGAAAATGTTATGTAATTATTCTTTCAATGCATGATACATCTATAAGATTTCTTTATTTCCTTTTTATTAATTACTTTTTTGATTAATGTTTCCCATTTTAGAATTTTTGCTTTTCTAACTCACAAAGTGAAAGAACTTCTCGTTGGACAACTATTGTGGGGATACAAACTCCTCAATGCTTGGCCTTGATTCTTTGATGAGCAGTTCCAATCTAAAGTACTCTGTTTTACTTTTACCTTAAGACTGTTGTCCATATGTTGAACAGGTGCTTTAGCTGTTCGAAGAATTCTTGTGTTTTCATTCTGCAAGATATGCTCATCTCAAAGCCCGTCTGTGACTGTCATAGAATTAACAAATAGATGTGTTACACATGCAAGAAAAGTAATAGTGATTGATGTACTGGACTATGTCATTTATCCTTTTGTGTGAAATTGTTATTTCTAAAAGTCTTCTTTCTTTTTGACCAGAGACTGATTTAAAACAAAACAAAGTTATATTGTTTCAATCAGTGAATTTAAATAACACAGGTATTTGGAACAAAATATTATTATATAAAATATCATTGAATTTGATGTAGTGGCACATGCCTGAAATCGCAACATTTGGGAAGTGCAGGGAAAAAAAAATCAGAAGTTCAAGGGCAGTGTGATAGTTAATCCTGGGTGTCAACTTGATTACACCCAGCATTAACAGGATCAGCTGTCAGAATACCTTAAGAGATTATCCAGATCAATACATTTACAATACAAAGACTAGCCCTAGATTTGATTGCAGCCCCCAGTAGCAGACCAGATAAAAGGAACCATAGAACAGAAGACTTGGAAGAGAGACTCTCTGATTCATGTACTCTCCAGGATGTTTGCAGTAATTTAGCCTGCTTCCAATTTCAGCCACCAGCCATGTCACCTCTGCCATGAAAGACTGTTTCTCCCCTCTGGAGCCTTAAACTGAATAAATCTCCCTTTCTCTTTTAAGTTGCTTAAATTTAAATGCTCTCTCACAGCAACAGTTAAGAATAACTGTTACAGACAGCCTTGGCTATGTAGTATGTTTCTGTCAATCTTTTAAAAAAGAAAATGAGAGTTTGGACCTAGGAGAAACCCATTGATGTGCATGGTTTTTATTCTATTTTCAGAGTGTTTTTCCACTGTTAGTATAAATCTTCCCTTTTGTTTCTTTTTTCTTACCAGACAACTGCAGCTGCACTTTAAGCAATATATATTTACAGCTAAGTGAACATACATTGTTTTTCCAGATCTGACCATTGACTATAAAGAAAAAACTAGAACAAGGCATGGCTGCTCTTGCCTATCACATGGAAGGCTAAGGCAGGAGAATCAGGAGCTCGGGGACAACTTGTGTTATCTGAACTTCTGTCTCAAGACAGTGTGTGTGTGTGGTGGGGGGGAACTCAGCAGTAAATTATGCCCCAAAGACATTCATTGGCCTGAATTCATGGAATCACAGACTTGTCATAATACCATAATACTCTTTATTTTGTTTTTGCTGGTGTGGATTGAACCCAGGGCCTTCTTTGCTTATGACAAGTGCACACTCTCAACTGAACTACCACCCCAGCCACATGTCAGAGACAATGTCATCGTAGTAAGCATACCAGAACAGCTATTTGTTCTGGAGAATCAATCAGACTAAATAGGTATTTGACACACTAAGAAAGAGAGGCTATTTCTTTCTTAGTTAATGGCAATAACCTTAAAGTTTGTTATCACAAGAAGAAAAGCGTCTTCATGAACCTCAGGGAACATTGTGATGGAAGATGGGGCGGTAATATTGTAAGACCCTGAAAGAGGACATGGTCATAGCCTAACATTATCTTCTGAACATATCAGGCAGGGCCGTTGCATCCTTGAACTCACTGCAAGTATGCTTATCTTCATGAGACCTACATGAAATTTGTTTACCCAGTATTTCAACACCAAAAGGGAAAGATCTTATAAGGCCCCCCACAAAACCTCCCTGTGAAACTGATGAGGATTAATGCTGACGGGCAAGTGGAAGGGAGTAAGATGTTTTCTTCAGTTGTATAGCCACTGATGTGTGATTCATGCTCCAGTAAGTTCTCAGCTCATCATGCCATCAAAGACAACTGTAAGAAAACCCATTGGGTCACATATGCAAAAGATATGAAAATAAATTGGGGCTAATAGGGAAGAAGAGAGGTTACATTGAGAGAAGGAGGGGATAGGATTGGGGATTAGGGTGTTAAAATGTAATAAATTTATTATATTCATGTAGGAAACACAAAAAGATTAAAAAATATTTTTGATCGTTGGTGCCATGTTTATTCAGATTATACTCACATCTTATGAAAGTTTTAATATATTTATTTACTTAGTATGTGCGTGTGTGTCGGAGGGCACTGTGTGTCCCTGTGGAGGACAAAGGGTGACTTTGGAGAATCATCTTGGATTGCTTCTACCTCCCTCTTGCTTTGCTTTGGAATTTCCAGGCTCCTTCTACCAGACCTGGAAGTGCAGGCTACCACTGGTTCTACCTGGCTTTTCATATGGGACCGGATCTAAACTTAGGACCTTCTGCTTCTATGGTAGAGTCTTAACCCCTGAGCCATCTCTCCACTTCATCTTGTTTTAAACACTAAAATATGAATAGACAAGTGTATAAACACATTAATGTACAAGAAACTGTATTTCCCAGAATACCTTTGTGGTAGTTTTGTTATGAAATATTTTGCTCCTAGATATAAATGGATGCTCAGAAACATCATTGTGTAACTCCAGTGTTATAGGCTACTTATTCATTGTTAATGTAGAACTGGTGAAGACAAACTTAAAAGTCCACTGGATTAGTTTGTGAGACATGGTGTGAAGTATCACAGGCAAGTAATTTACACACTGTTGCTGAATCCCCTGCCGGGCCACCGCTGGGAAGAGGGGAAATGGCAGGGGCCTGGTGGGCTCAAGGCGAATGGGTGAGCCGGCAACGGGGTCAACACACAAAAGTTCACCATCTCTCAGTTCTAAGGCAGCAATTCATACACCATAGCAGGGAGAGGGTCGTGATTCATCCGAAGCCAATAGAAGTAACATACTCCAGGATGCTTTCTCCTGTTCTGCCATTTTCTTGACTTGAAGCAGCTGAACTAACAACTTCACATAGTATTCTCCATTTGCGTATGAATCTGTCTTTCCATGAGATATCAGTCATGTTGTATTAGGGGTCTGCAATTAATTTAAGATGAGGCTAATTGTACCTGAAAAAGCTCTGTTTCCCATGCTGATGCACAAAGAGTTGAAATTTAAACATACAAATTTTAAGGTGACATAATTCTATGTATATCATACACAAGAATCATTACAGGCAAAATTTAACATATTATTGATTGTAAGTAGGTCACACTATTCATTTATATATTTTTCATTATTCTTCAACACCTCTGGGGAAAATGAGTGCTGTTTGACAATGGGTAGACTTTTGAAAAAGAAAGAGAGAAAGTAAAAGGAAGAAGGAAGAAGAGAAGGAAGGGAAGGAGGGAGGGAGGGAAATAAAGAGGGAGGGAAGAAAAGGAAATATTTGTTTACTTCCTAGGTATTTAATTTATTGATTTCTTTATGTACCTTGGATATAAGAGCTCTATCAGATGTGTGGTTAGTAAAGATGCTTTCCCATCCTGTTTTTGCACAGTTTATAGTCTTTTGGGCTGAGCCAAAGTTTTTTAATATCATATAGTCCCACTTGTTTAATGTTGGACTTATTCTCTGTGTCTTCGAATCTTATTGAGGAAATGTTGGCTAGGACAATCAATTCAAGGGTATTCCATAGTTTTTCTTCTAAGAGTTATATAGACACTGGTCTAACATTGTTCAAGGAGACAAATAAAGGTCCAGTTTCATTCATCTGCAGGCAACTATCAAATTTTGCCAGCACCAAGATGCTGTTATTTTTCCAATTTTTTTAGTAAAAAATCAGTTGATTATAGGTGAGTATGTTTATGTTTAGATCTTTACTTCTAATCCATTGGTCTATATCTCTTTTTTTTTGGAGACCATATCATATGCTTTTTATTACAATGGCTTTGTAGTATATGTGGTATGATGATACCTTCCAAGGAGTTTTTATTACCCAGGATAATTTTTTCAATCATAGGTCTTTTATGTTTCCATATGATATTTGAGATTGTTTTATCAGTTTTTGTGAAGAATTGTGTTAGAATTTTGATTAGTATTTCATTAAAACTATAAATTGCTTTAAGTAGAATGATTATTTTGATTATGTTAATTCTTCTGCTCCAGGATCATGGTGGATCTTCCCATCTTTTATGTTTTCTGTAATATCATTTTTCAGAGTTTTAAAGTTTTCATTGTATAGACATTTCATATCCTTGGTTAGGTTTGTTCCAAGGTATTTCATATTTTAAGGGCAATGGTATGGTATTGTTTAAGGTCCTTCTTGCTTTGTTTATCCTTTATATATATATAAAAGCTAGCTATTTTTGAACATTGATTTGTAGCCTTCCTCTCTTCTGAACTTATTAGTTCCAGGAGTTTTATGGAAGAATTTTTAGGTTCTTTATGATCATGTCATCTTTGAAATGGAATAATTTAATTTTTTCTTTACCATCTTATATCTCTTTTATCTCACTCTCTTGTCTTCAAGTCTGATATTGAATAGGAGTATTGAGGGTGGGCAGCATTGCACAGTTCATGCTGAGTGTCAATGATTCTAGTTTTTTACCACTTAAAATGATTTTTTGCCATAGGCCTCTTGTAATTGGCCTTTATTATGTGGTTAAATGTTACTTCCAAACCTATTTTTCCCAGGGTCTTTGTCATAAATATATGTTGGATATTGTCAAAAGCTTTTTATAAGAGTATATTCAAAAGTAGATGGAATAAAAGTAGGAGACCGTGGTGAGGGAGAGGTCAATCACCTATTTGCAAAATGGTTACTTTCTATCTGCCAGACTGTATGCCCTTCCCTTCTGGTAAGATCATACCCCATCAGTTGCAAATGATCAGGAAGGAAAGTCTGTGAAAAGATGTCTCATTACTTACTTGCAGTCCTTGATGGTGGCATATTTTCTCTCCTGTAACATGGTCTCCTCTCTCCTTGTTTCTGGTGTGCCCCTGCTTCCCCATTTCTCCTGTTTATAATCTTTGCAATTACTGTAGGTATTACAGAGATTTATCTTTGAGTGTCTCTAAGTGGATCCACCTATCAGGGAACACATACAGCACTTAATTTTCTGTGTCTGGGATACTTCATTCAATATAATTGTTTCTAATTCCATCCACTTCCTGGCAAATTCCATTAATTCATCATTTTTGATAGCTGAGTAATACTCCATTGTATAAATGTACCACATTTTCCGTATCCACTCGGCAACTGTTGGACACTTGGGTTGATTCCATGACTTTGTTATTGTAAACAGTGCTACTATGAACATGGTTGTTCTTGTGCTATCGAGGTGAATTTTTGCTATATGGGGGGTTATTCCCAAAAGTGGAATAGCAGGGTCATATGGCATTTCAATTTCTTTAATTTCTTTAAGAATCTCCAGATGACTCGCCAGAGTGGCTGTATGAGCCTGCATTCCCACCAGCAATGTAGGAGAGTTCCCCTCTCTCCACATCCTCTCCAGCATTTGGTGTTGTTTGTATTGTGGATTTTTGCCATCCTGACTGGTGTGAGATTATATCTCAAGGGAGTTTTGATTTGCATTTCCCTCATGGCTAAGGATGTGGAGCATTCTTAAAGATATTTTAGACATGGGGCTGGAGAGGTGGCTCAGGGGTTAAGCCTCCGCCTTGCAGGCGGAAGGTCCTGAGTTCGGATCCCAGATCCCACGTATAGACGCCAGGCGGAAGTGGGGGCGGCCTGCGCTTCTGGTCCTGGTAGGGTGGAGCCTGTGAATCCCGGGGCAGAAGGAGGTGGGGGCGTCCATGGTGGTTCACGAATTCGTCCATGGTTCTACACAGACACAGACACAGACATACGCACACACATATACACGCACATGCGCACAGTTGAGTAAATAATAATAATAATTAAAAAAAAAGATATTTTAGACATTTTAATTTTGTCCGGGGTAAAGTTTCTTTTAAGTTCCAAAGCCCATTTTTTAATTGGCCCATTTGTTTCCTTAGTGTTTAGTTTTCTAAGTTCTTTGTGCACTCTGGATAATAGAGCTCTGTCAGATATGTGGTTGGTGAAGATTTTCTCCCATTCTGTGGGTTGCCTTTGTGCTCCAGTTAAAATCTCTTTATCTGAACAGAAGCTCTTTAATTTCACAACATCCCATCTGTTGAGTGTTGTTTGTAGTGATTGTGCTTTTGAATGTCCCTTTAGGAACTGTTGGCCTAGCCCATTCAGCTGAAGGGAGTTCCCTACCCTTTCAACTATGGTTTTTATAGTCTCTGGCCTTATAGCGAGGTCTTTGGTTATCTCTGGCAAGGTGGGGGGGTGACATCCAGTACCCATCAGGATAAAGAAGCAGCAAAACTGAAAAAAAATCAACAAACCATAATTCAGAACATCAGAGACTCTATATCAACCACCTGGAACTAGGCCAGCCTAATCTCTCCCCATCCTGAAGCTCAAGGAAATTTGCAGAAGAGGGGGCGGTAAGATTGTAAGAGCACAAGGATGGGAGGAGTAAGGATGTGCAAGATACTCCACGCGTTAGGGCCGAAGCAACCATAATAGGACTTTGCATGACCTGCGTGCACAATGTCCAACACATTATTGACCTCTCAAAGTCTAGCATGAACTAAAGGCACTAGGATCCTTGGAGGCTAGGGATTGACAGCCACAGTAGTGTTCATATGCTTAAGGGGAACACAGGAAAGGGTTCTGGAAAATGCTGCTGGGTCCTTGCACCTCATTGGAGAGGAGGACCTAGAGGAGACTTTGGCATACACATTAAAGTATGCTCTAGGGATGGGGGAGGGAGGCACTGGGGTATGGGGAGAGAGGGGGTATAGGTGGAAGGGAACAAGGTGGTTGGGGGTGAAGAGAGGGAGGGGACCGGTGTACCTGTTAAGTTTGTATGAGCGGAAATACAAAAAAAATCACCCCTTTGTCAACCACATGATATTTATGTATGAAACTGTCAAAAGCATATGTATATATATATATATATATATATATATATATGCTTTTTAAACATCACTTAAGAGGTATATGTAATTCTGTCTTTATGTTTGTTACTTATTGAATCTCATTTATAGATTTCTGTACATTGAACCAACTTTGTGCTTCTGCAATGAACCCGACCTGATCATGTTGGATGATCTTATCAATATGTTTTTGTATCAGGTTTGCTAGAATTTTGTTTAGAATCATTGTGTCTGTGTCCATCAAGAAAATTGGCATATATATATATACTTACCTGGCAGGGGAGATACCATGATCACGAAGGTGGTTTTCCCAGGGCGAGGCTTATCCATTGCACTCCGGATGTGCTGACCCCTGCGATTTCCCCAAATGTGGGAAACTCGACTGCATAATTTGTGGTAGTGGGGGACTGCGTTCGCGCTCTCCCCTGAAAAAAAAAAAAAAAGAAAATTGGCATATAGTTTTCTTTTAGTGTTATGCCTTTATATAGTTTAGGAATCAATGCAATGTTACCTTCTTGGAAAGAGTTTAAAGTGTTCCTTCTTTTTCTATTTTGTGGAATAATTTAAGAAGTTAATTTTTCTTTGAGTATGTGGTAGAACTGTGCTGAATCCATCTGGTCCAGGGCTTTTCTTCTAATCTATTGTTATAGGACTATTTAAATAATTCAATTCATCTTGCTATAAATTTTATGTTTTGATTGTGTTTAGAAATTTGTTTATTTCTTTGTGACTGTCAAACTTGATGGTATAGAAATTTTTAAATATAATATTATGAATTTCTTTGACATCTGTTGTGATAGCTCCATTTTCACCTCTAATTTTATTAAATTTGGTTGTCTCTCTTTTGCTTTTGGATAATTTGTCTACAGGGTTTGTCAATCTTGTTAAGTTTTTCAAAGAAACAGCTTTTTGTTTGATTGATTCTTTGTATTGTTTTCTTTGTTTCAATTTCAGTTATTTCTCTGATTCTGCTAATAATCTCTGCACATCTAATTCTTTTGGGGTTGGTTTTTGTTTTTCTAAATCTTTAAGATGAATAGTTAGATTGTTTAGATTCTCTCCATTTTTTATGTAAACACTGAGTGCTATGAATTTCCCTCTTGTAATTCATCTCAGAGGTTTTGACATGATGTGTTTCCATTATCAATGACTTCTATGCATTTTTGTATTCTGTTTTTGCTTCTGTCCAGACCCATTCCTTCTTCAATAACATGTGGTTGTTTCCAAGAGTTTGTTTGTTTTCTTGTATTTGCCATGTTATCGATATCCACCTTTATTCCCTGGTGCTCAGATAGAGTACAGGTAATGATTTCAATTTTCTTTTATTTGTGGAGACTGTCTTTCTAGTCTAGTATGTGATCTATTTTGGAGAAAGTCCCATGGGCTGATGAAAAGAATGTATGTACCTTCATGTTAGGATGGAATATTCAGTAGAAGTCTGTCAGGTCAATATAGACTATTGTTTGGCTCAATTTCAGTGTGTCTCTGTTCAGTTTTTGGCCTGTTGACCCATCTATCATTGAGAGTATGCTGTTGAAGCCCCATACAATTATACTGTTGGGTCTGATTTGTTTTTTTATATGCATTGTAGTGTTTGTTTCATAAATATGGGTAAGCCTATATTTGGAGCATATATTTTTAGAATTGTGAGTTATTTTCAATGTACTGTTCCTTTGATGAGTATGAGGGATCCTTCTGTATCTATTATTATTTGTTTGATAACTATTTTGTTGAATATTAGGATTGCTACTCCTGCTTATTTCTTAGTTGTATTAGCTTGAAGTATCTTCAACCATCATTTGACCCTGAGATTGTGCTTATCTTTCAAAGTGAGGTGTGTTTCATGGAGGCTTTTAAGCCATGTTTTTAGTCTATATTTCTTGATCAGGGAGTTGATTTCGTTGATATTTAAGGATAAAAATGAGAAGTTTTTGGCTGATTTCTATCATTTTGAGAGGTCATAGGATTTTCTTGTTGGCAGTTCCCAGTCTGGAAGTTGAATTGGCATTATTTTTCCTTTTTAATCTCTTGAGTATGTCAATTTTCTTTGTCTTGAGAATTTTTCTAGCATTTTCTGCAGGCCTGGTTTGCTAGATAAGAATAAATTCAGTTTATTCTTGTTGGTAAATATTTTCCTTTCTCCTTCATAAATGAGTGATAATTTTCCTGAATATACCAGCCACTGTTGGCATTTGTGATTTTTCATGACTTGAGATCTTCTAGCTTTTATTGTTTAGCTTGAGAAGTCAGCTGTTATTCTGATAGGTTTGCTTTTAAATGTGACTTGATTTTTCTCTCTTATGGCTCTCACAATGTTCTCTTTGTCTCATAACTGAGATGTTACTATTTGTCATGGTCATATTTTGGTCATCTGAATCATGTGTGATATGTATGTTTTACTTGTATGGGACATTTATTCCTTATTTTTGGGAAGTTCTCATTGATAATTTACTGAAATATCTGTGGTAGAGTTTTTTCTTAAATTTCTTGTTCTGGGATTCCATAAATGCATAGGTTTGACTTCTTCATGATAGTTCTTTAATTTTCTTTCCATGCTTTTATTTTGGACTTTTCAGCTTCTTTAGTTGAATGATCCTGTTCTATCAGTTTATTTTCCTTGATCTTCTGTGTGTGATGTTCTCTCTGGGATTCTTCAATTCAGTTAGTTTAGCTTTGAATTCCGTCTAAATTTCAGTTTGGCATTTTTTCTATTATAAACTCATTCTTGTTTCCTCTATTTCCTTTTTCAACTCAGATTATTTAATCTGTTCATTTAAAGTCATATGCTTAATTATTTTTCTCTGAGTTCTTCATATTCCTTTAGCAGTTCTTCATACTCCATTTCTATTTCTTCTCAAAGTTAGTTGATAATATCAAAAACATTTTTTGAAAGGCATTATCCTCAATATTGCTGTCCTGATTGGCATCCATGAGGCTGTTCTAATTGGAAACTATAGCATGGAGGTCGGTGTTTTTTGTAGGAGACATATTTTGCTTGTATTTAGTGTATTTTCTGATTTTATGATGTGATTTTGGCATTTTATGTTAAGTGGTAGCTTTTGATTCTACTGAGTCAGATAAGATTATATGACTTTGGGTGATGCTTCTCTGAATTTGGATGGAATCTACTGGTGCTTGGGGTGTTGGGGCTGGTATATAGATCTGGAGCTGGCTTTGTGCACCTTTTACCCTGGCTTGAAGCTTGGGTCCAGGGGCTCTGGGTCTGGTATGCCTGTTATGTGTTGGCTTTGTGCACCTCTTGTGTGGGGCCTTTGGGCCCTGGGCTGCTGGCTCTGGTCGATACACTGCTTGTGGTTCCCTATGTCTTTCCTTTACCAACTACTTTAAAATGACACTTAGATTTATAAAAAACTCAAATGTTTATATCTTCTTGGTTGATGTAAATATGTTTGAATTCCTTTTTAAATATCTTTTATTTCTCTAATAGTGATAAAGTAGAATTTGATGCTAAAGATAACCATATTATTCTGTTAGTACTTGTATCTTTTTCATTCTCAACTTTTCACTTTTAATTTCTTTTGTGTTTTAATAGCATGTCTTTAACTTGATGTTATCAATTAATAATTATTAATTAAACTAGTAACTGCTGTCTTACAACTAATCCATTCTGTATATTTATAGTTTCTCTATCTTTGTATTAGTTATTTTTTTATTAATTTTCCTATTCAATTCTTTGCTGTTCTTTAGGAGTCTCTCTACTTTGTGTTAATGTTTTTACACAAAGTATGCTTATGTGTGCACATGCTCATGGAATCCAGAGGACAGCCTTGCACATCATTCCTCAGAAACATTGTATCTTATGTTTTTCAGACTCTGTCACTTCCTGGCTGGGAACTCACAATTTAGGTTGGAAGCCTGAACAGAATCCTGCAAATTGTCTCTTTGCCTACCAGAAGTGACCACAAGCACATGCCAGATGTTCGGATATTTTTAGTTGGTTCTGGTTCTCAAACTAAGATATTCCAGTGCTTTACCAGCAGAATAATATGGATAGGTTTTCTCTAATGAATTTTTAAAATGATCTTTAATGGTTTCTATTAACAGTAAAATAAGAATGTTTTACATATGAAATATAGTAATGGTAATGTGCTTGTCCACTTGTAGCTAATAAAATGAAAATATGTCTCTTAAGTTATTATTTCATGGTAATCTACGCACACATAACAATATTTTGGAAAACATTGGATGGCAGAAACAACAGTAGTCCCCTAAGCTTATATTACTTAGTGCTGTGCTAACACTTATAATATGTGAAAATGCCCTTTGATTGCTTTTTCACGATGATGACAATAACTAATATGACATCTTTATGACATATCTCCGAAGGAATCACAGGATTTAAAGCTTATAGAAATTATTATGTATACAGTCTGACCAGTTATTCGTTCTGCTGCTGTGCGACAACTCACAAACTCAAGAAACTTCAAGGGAAAAAAGGTAGATTTAGTCATCTAACAGGTTGGGGAGGGGAAATAAAGTCCATTATTGCAGAAAAGTCATGGCGGACTGGCAGAAGCTGAAGACAGCTTTAGTCACTGGGAACATCATGAAGTCTAAGAGCATACAGCTCACTGCAAACTGTGAGGGCAGACTCCTTCCTCTTGGGTCTTTGATGAATCTACAGCTAACCAATAAGGAAAAGCTACCACTTTAAAACTTGTCTAACTCTATAAGTACCCTAACCCTGCCAGTCATAAGTTTCCCATTTCCACTCACAGATTTCCAGAGTGTCACAAGTTCCTGTCTTTTTCTCACTATCAATTTAATATAAATAACATTTATATTTAATAAATATTTAATAAAATAATATAAATTGGAATCTAACCTATCCACTTGTTTTGATTTCAATCTTTAACTCCAGTCACAAGAACCTGAGAAGAACTATTATACTAATCCTATGTTAGGACTGATTTTATTATGTTTCACTATCATTTAAATTTAGTGTTTTTTTTAAAATATACTTTTTAGTTTAAACCAGATGACAGGAAAAGTTGACCATCAATATTTATTGGGGTAGCTCAAAGACAGAGACTTGCTCTCATCGCATGGAGTATTAAATATGGGCCTTCAGCAAGCAATGCAGAAGATCTTAACTGTAACGTATGTTAATATACTCCACATACATATCAATGTATCCTTTCAGCATTGTGCCTGAATTTCTAAGCAAGCAGTTTAAATATTCAGTGATCTATTTTATGAACTAAGCCTCACAGTTACAAGTATCTCTATTGTCCTTGTCATGAGTCAAGCCTACTCAAAGTGAAAACACTCAGATATTAACGCTTTTACAAGAAGAATGTAAAAATAATCAAATTTTTAGCAGGTGTCTGGTGAAGGAGCTATAATGTAACCATTTGAAAAATATAATCTGTGACATTTTCAAGAATGTCTATGGACTGGGCCAGAGAGCTGGATCAGGGACATCCTGAGTTCAGATACCATAGGGGAAAGGGCAAGGGCCTGATATGGGAAGATAGAGCCTGGTAAACTCTAGAACAAAGCAAGTTAAAGGTAGAAACAATCTAGTGATTCCCAGCGTCACCCTCGGGCTGGCACAGGCACACACTGTGCCCTCTGATACACACAGACAGAAACACAGAGATATACACAGATATACACACAAAAATAATAAAACAAAAAATATGTGGACAAAGCAACATTCTGTAATAATTATTTAAATTTCATAATGGCATCACCATTCTGAAGATTGATAATGCTTCTTTTCTGTTGCTGCTACCCCCACAGCTGTCTTAGTTGATCAGAGTGGATGAAAGAGAAACTGTCCATCTATTCATTGTGGACTCTGCTTTTCTTCTGGCTTCACCCTATCTGCTGCCATGTCAAGGAGTCACCTCTGGTGACACTATAGAATGCAGTGGACAGTCATCTTTTCACAATTCCTTTGATTAGGACATTGAGAAAGCAACCAGTGAGAAGAAAAAAGGCCCTGTCTCTGGTATTTGCAATAAATTTAATGAATATTCACTGAATCTAAATGGCCTTCATCTGCTTTAAGAAAAGTGAAACATGAAGATCTGCATGTTGCTGTACAAGTTTTGACTCTTCTAGAAGGGTAACTATCAAACTGTGACCTTTTTTTAAAATTTAGAAGTATGTCTGATAAATTTTGCTAATGAAATAAACAGCAAATTCTTAAAGCATCTGAAAAGTGAAAGGCTTTTATCTTTTACTGGCACATGAATTTAGGAGTGATCCATGGCTTAGTCTAATATTGGCAGTGATTAAGAAAGTCAAGGAACAATGACTTACCTTCTCAGCTATTGGCTCTCAGACTGTAGAACAATCAAAAGTAAGTATTGCTCTCATAACCAAGGATCCTGGCACTGTGGGTAATAAAAAAGAATATTTAGCAGAATCCACTGAGTTGGTCCTCAGTGACAGCAGGCATCTTTTAACTAACCTCAAATGTGAAAGTAAAAAAATTCACATTATTTAAGATGTATAAGATAGAACTTCTTTTGAAACCTGTTCTAGATGGCAGGGATCCCACCTAGAGGAAAGATGAAATATATCAGAGGACATATTCCCTTTAATTTCATAATATCAGGCCTCACTGCCAAAGTAGAAAAGGTGATGGCACCTCAGTTATGAGGTTCAGGTAGAGGCAATAGAGTCTGAGCAGTAACCAGTCCATAGTGATGGTAACCTGAGTTTAGTCTCTCAAGCCCAAAAGAAATTGACTTCCAACTAGGCGTCAATATACATATTTTCTGCTAGTTACTACTGCATCTACTGGTCACTACATGCCAGAATGAAGAAAGTTTTAACATCTTTAAACTGCCTCAATCAGAAATCAAGCAACGGGTATCTCAATCATAACAACCATATTCTCAGAAGGCTCTGTTGTAGGACCGATGCTTCTTTTTTTTTTTTTTTTTTTTTTTTTTTTTTATTAAAAATTTAATTATACATTTTAAAAATTTTTTACCAGTTCCCTCCCTCCCCCCTCTTCCCCCTCCCCTTCCCCCAGTGCCTCCCCTCCAATTCCCAGATAGTTCTTTATTGTGTGTGCCTAACTCTCCACTGTGTCCTCCTCTCCGATGACATATAAGGACCCAGTGGCATTTCCATAAGCCCTTTCTCTTGTTCCCCTTAAGCATAAGATCACTACTATGGCTGTCAATCCCTTGCCTCCAGGGGTCTCGGTGCCCTTATCAGATGCTAGACTTTATGAGGGCAACAGTGCGCTGGACATTGCGCAGGGCATGCAAAGTTCCATTATGATTGCTTTGGCCCCAACTATTGTTGAGAATCTTGCAAATCGTTGCTCCTCCCATCCTTTTGCTCTTACAATCTTACCGCCCCCTCTTCCGCAAATGTCCCTGAGCTCCAGGATGGGGAGAGATTAGGCTGTCCTAGTTCTATGTGATTGATATAGAGTCTCTGAAGTTCTGGATTGTGGTTTGTTGATTTTCTTTTGCAGTTTTGCTGCTCCTGCAATTCCCTTCACTCCATTCTGCTGGGCACTGTATGTCACCCCCTGGCCAGAGACAAAAAGCTGTTAAACTGGAGTCTTGTAATAGCACATTCAAGGGTAGATGTAATAAGAGTAGGAAACCTCACTGAGAGAGGGGTCCATCACCCATTTGCAAAATGATTACTTTTTATCTGCTAGACTATATGCCCTCCCCTTCTGGTGAGATCAGGAAAGAACGTCTGTGAACTTAACCAGGTTTCTCATTACTTACTTGCAGACCTTGATGGAGGCCTATTTTCTCTGCTGTAACATGGTCTCCTCTCTCTTTGTTTCTGGTGTGGCCCTCCCAACCCATCTCTCTTGTTCATAATCCTTGCAATTACTGTGTTACATAGGTTTACTTTTGAGTGTCCCAATGTGGGCTGGGTGAGTTTGGTACTAGGAGCCACCTATTAGGGAGTACATACGGCGCTTAATTTTCTGGGTTTGGGATACTTCACTTAATATAATTCTTTCTAATGACATCCATTTCCCAGCAAATTCCAGTAATTCATCATTTTTGATGGCTGAGTAGTACTCCATTGTATAGATGTACCACAGTTTCCTTATCCACTCGTCAACTGTTGGACATTTAGGTTGATTCCATGACTTTGCTATTGTAAACAGTGCTGCTATGAACATGGTCGAGCTTGTGCTATCGAGGCGAACCTTTGCTGCTTGGGGGGTTATTCCCAAAAGTGGGATAGCAGGGTCATATGGCATTTCAATCTTTAATTTCTTTAAGAATCTCCAGACGGCTCGCCAGAGTGGCTGTATGAGCCTGCATTCCCACCAACAATGTAGGAGAGTTCCCCTCTCTCCACATCCTCTCCAGCATTTGTCGTTGTTTGTATTGTGGATTTTTGCCATCCTGACCGGGGTGAGATGATATCTCAGGGAAGTTTTGATTTGCATTTCCCTGATGGCGAAGGAAGTGGAGCATTTTTTAAGATAATTGTTAGACATTTTAATTTCATCCCTGGTAAAGTTTCTTTGAAGTTCCAGGGCCCATTTTTTAATTGGCCAGTGTTTCCTTGGAGTTTAATTTTCTAAGTTCTTTGTGCACTCTGGACAGTAGAGCTCTGTCAGATATGTGGTTAGTGAAGATTTTCTCCCATTCTGTGGGTTGCCTTTGAGCTCGTGTTACAATCTCTTTATCTGAACAGAAGCTCTTTAATTTCACAAGATCCCAACTGTTGAGAGTTGGTAGCAGTGACTGTGCCATTGGATGTCTGTTTAGGAAGTGTTGGCCTAGCCCAATCAGCTCGAGGGAGTTCCCTATCCTTTCAACTATGGTTTTTATAGTCTCTGGCCTGATATCAAGGTCCTTGATCCATTTGGAATTAAGTCTTGTACATGGTGACAAGTACGGGTCCAGCTTTAATCTTCTGCATGTGGAGATCCAGTTTTGCCAGCACCATTTGTTGAAGATGCTGTTCTTTTTCCATTGGATTCTTTGGGCCCCTTTGTCAAAGACCAAATGGCTGTAACTTTGTGGGCTTATATCTGGGTCTTCAATCCTTATCCATTGATCTGTGTGTCTATTTTGGAGCCAGTACCAGGCTGTCTTTATAACTATGGATTTGTAGTATAGACTTAGGTTTGGTATGGTAATACCTCCAGCTGTGTTTTTGTTACTCAGGATTGTTTTGGCTATCCTGGGTCTTTTGTGCCTCCAAATGAACTTTGAGATTGTTTGGTCAACTTCTTTGAAGAATTGCTTTGGGATTTGATTGGTATAGCATTGAATCTGTATATTGCCTTTGGTAGGATGGTCATTTTTACAATGTTGATTCTGCCAATCCAGGAACAAGGGAGGTCTTTCCACCTTCTGGTGTCTTCTGCAATTTCTTTCTTTAGGGTTTTAAAGTTTTCATTGTAAAGGTCTTTTACCTCCTTAGTTAGGTTTATACCAAGGTATTTCATTTTTTTAGGGGTTATAGTAAATGGCATGGTTTCTCTCAAGGCTTTTTCACTTCTTTCATTCTGGGCATATAGGAAGGCCTCTGATTTTTGCACATTTATTTTGTATCCTGCCACCCTGCTGAACTTCTCAATTAGTTCCAGGAGCTTCCTGGTGGAGTTTTTGGGATCACTCAGGTATAAGATCATGTCATCTGCAAATAGAGATAGCTTGACTTCTTCCTTGCCAATTTGAATCCCTCTTATGTCCCTTGCTTGTCTTATGGCTTCGGCTAAGACTTCAAGTACAATATTGAATAGAAGTGGTGAGAGTGGACAGCCTTGTCTTGTTCCTGATCGAAGTGGGAATGCTTCCAATTGTTCCCCATTGAGCATAATCCTTGCTGTGGGCTTGTTGTATACAGCTTTTATTATATTGATAAAGGTTCCTTCCATTCCTACTGTCTCTAGCGTTTTGATCATAAAAGGCTGTTGGATCTTGTCAAAAGCTTTTTCTGCATCTATCGAGAGTATCATGTGGTCTTGGACTTTGGACTGGTTTACATGATGAATTACATTTATTGATTTGCGTATGTTGAACCAACCTTGTGTGCCGGGGATGAAGCCTACTTGGTCCCCATGAATGATCTTTTTAATATGTTTTTGAATCCGATTTGCTAAGACTTGTTGAGAATCTTTGCGTCTGTGTTCATCAGGGAGATCGGCCTATAGTTTTCTTTTTTAAGTGAATCTTTATTAGGTTTTGGGATTAAAACGATATTAGCTTCATAGAAGGAATTTGGTAGTGTTCCTTCCTTTGCTATTTGATGGAACAGTTTAAGGAGTATTGGTGTTATCAACTCCTTAAATGTCTTGTAGAACTCTGTGCTGAATCCATCTGGTCCAGGACATTTTTTGGTGGGAAGATTCGAGATTACTTCCTCAATTTCCTTATATGTTATAGGACTATTTAAATAATTCACAACTTCCTGATTCAATTTAGGTAAGTTGTGTTTACTTAGAAATTCATCCATCTCTTTTGTGTTGTCAAACTTCACAGAGTATAAGTTTTTGAAATATGATGTTATAATTCTCTGGATTTCTTGGGTATCCGTAGTGATAACTCCATGTTCATTTCTAATTTTGTTAATTTGGGTTTTCTCTCTCTTGCTTTTGGTTAGTTTAGCTAGGGGTGTATCAATCTTGTTGATTTTTTCAAAGAACCAGCTTTTTGATTGGTTGATTTTTTCTATCGTTTTCTTAGTCTCGATTTCAGATATTTCTCCCTTATTTTGCTAATCTCTTCTCTTCTACTGCTTTTAGGATCAGATTGCTCTAGTTTCTCTAAAGCTTTAAGCTGCATTGTTAAGTTGTTTATTTCTGATGTTTCCATTTTTTTGACGTGGGCATTAAGAGCTATGAACTTACCTCTTAGAACAGCTTTCATTGTGTCCCAGAGATTTTGGTAAGTTGTATTTTCGTTATCATTCACTTTCAGGAAATCTTGAATTTCCTTTTTAATTTCTTCCTGAATCCAGTTCTCATTCAGCATCATAGTGTTAAGTTTCCAGGAGTTAGTGCATTTTCTCTTGTTTGATGTGTTGTGGATGTCCAGCTTTAGGCCGTGGTGGTCTGATAGGGCACAGGTTAGAATTTCAACTTTCTTGTATATGTGTAGATTCATTTTGTGGCCCAATATGTGATCTATTTTGGAGAAAGTTCCATGTGCTGCTGAGAAAAATGTGTATTCTTTGGTGCGTGGGTGAAAAGTCCGATAGAGATCTGTGAGGTCCATTTCTTTCAGGGTTTGATTAAGTTCCAAAGTGTCTCTGTTAAGCTTTTGACCTGTTGATCTATCCCATGTAGAGAGGGCGGTGTTGAAGTCCCCAAGAATTATCGTTTGGGGGTTGATTTCTTGCTTTAGACGCTGTAGGGTTTTCTTAATGAATGTGGGGGGGCCCGTATTGGGTGCATATATGTTCAGTATTGTGAAATCTTCCTGGTGAATTGTACCTCTGACTAAAATGTAGTATCCATCCGTGTCTCTTATAATTTTTTTTGGTTTGAAATCCACTTTGTCTGATAGCATAATGGCTACCCCTGCCTGTTTTCTGCTTCCATTTGCTTGTAGAATTGTTGACCAGCCTTTTATTTTTAGAGCGTGCCTATCTTTTGTGGTGAGATGGGTTTCCTGCAGGCAACAGATTGATGGATTGTGATTTTTAATCCAAGTTTGTAATCTGTGTCTCTTGATCGGTGAATTAAGTCCATTAACATTTAGTGTTATAATGGAAAAACTATTGTTAATTCCAGACATTTATTATGTTTAGTAGCTTTTATAAGTATATTGCTTCGCTTTTAATGGTGTTATATTTGCCTTCTGTTCTCCTGGATATGCCTGTTTTTTTCTTCACGCTTGAGTATCATTTCTAGCAGTTTTTGAAGGCCTGGTTTGGTGGCCATGTATCCCTTAAAGTTGTCTTTGTGCTGGAAAATTTTTCTTTCTCCCTCGATCATGACTGATAGTTTTGCAGGGTAAATCAGCCTGGGTTGACATTTTTGCTCATTCAATACTTGAAGTATGTCTCTCCAAGCTCTTCTTGCTTTTACTGTTTCGACTGAGAAGTCATTAGTTATTTTAATAGGTTTGCCTTTAAAGTGACTTGTTTTTCTCCCTTGAAGCTCTCATCACCAGTTCTTTATCTTGAATGTGGAGTGTTTTAACTATTATTTGCCGCGGTGTGCTTCTATTTTGGTCGTATCTGTTTGGGGTGCGGAATGCCTCTTGTATATGAATGGGCCTCTCTTTTTTTAGATGAGGAAAGTTTTCCTTGATGATCGTTTGAAAAATTTCCTCAGGGGTGGTATTTTGAGATTCTTGCTCCGGTATTCCATGAATACGCATGTTAGGCTTCTTCAGGGTGTCCCATATCTCTTGGATATTTCTCTCAAGTATCTTTTTGGCTTTAACAACCTCTTCCATTGAGCTGGTTAGTACTCCCACTTTATCTTCAAGGTCTGAAATTCTGTTTTCTGCTTCATTAGTTCTGTTGATAAGACTCTCTGTGGCGTTCTGGGTTGAAGATAACTTGTCTTTTAGCTCAGTTTTAAACTCTGCTTGAGTTTGTTTTAACTGTTCTATGCCACTTTTTGTTTCTTGCACTGTTTTTCTCAACTCCTCCAGATGTCTGTTGTGTTGCTCTTCAAAGCGATTGATTCGATTATGTAATTCCTCCCGGATTTCCTCTTTCATAGTATTGAACATGGTAATGATCATATTTTGAAAGTCTTTATCCTGGGTGGGGCTTTCTTGGCCTTTTTTCCGCGGGTTTGTTCTTGTTGGAGTCTAACATTATGGGATTAATTTCTTCAGTGGAAAATTTGTTTACTTGAGTGTTGCTTCTCATGGATTTGCACTTTGACTTTGGCATTGTCATTTTAACTCTTAAGATCTCTCAATTTCACTAAACTGAATTATTTGGCCTGGGGTACTGGTGGGCAGGGCCTGAACGGGGACTTACCTAGGGCGCGGGGTGAGGCCCGGGTGGACCGCGCGCGTGTCCTGACCGGCGGAGCGGGGTGGGGCGAAAAGGGAGGATGGGCGCGTCGGCGTGGAGCTATTTAACCCGAGGGCAGCTGGGGCGGGGCCCGGGCGCAGGGGGAGGTGCTCCTCGTCCCTCGGCCCCCGCGCGGCTCCGGCTGGATGGTGGGAGTCGGAGCCGGGTCCCCGTGGGCTGACCTGGGGGTCCTAGAGCGCGCGTTGAGGCCCCCGATGCTTCTTTTTTATGCCAGGTATCTATTGAAAATCATTGATAATGATAGGTGATGAATAAATATTTTAATGTATTTATCATCAGATTACAGAAATATATCTTAGTTAACAACTTCAAATATTCAAGAAATTATATTAAAAAAGTTTATTTAACCTGCAATGACTTTTTAGAAGTTCATCTTTTTCTCAGCAATATAACACTATATCCATCATTTTATTCCTTTCAGAATACATAGAATCAATAAAAAATTATTTTCTCCTAAAAGTACCTGATTTGCAAAAATGTCAAAAATACACAAACTGTTGTGGTAATTGATATGAAATCATGTGAGTATGTGATTATATTTGTGGCCACTTGAATCACAATGGTCCAAGGTATTTTCTGAAGGCGTTACTGTCTTCCATCCATTGTTGTAGTTTCACATTGACCAAATATTCCTCAGCAACATCAAAGCAAAACAAATAAAATAAGTTTAATCTTCACAATTTCATCTCTATTTTTAATTTTATACACACGGAATTTATTATCTTGTTTTATTTGTTATTTGTTATAGCTCCACAGGAGATACAATCCATCATGATAAGAAACACAAAGTGTCAGACAGAGAAGACATGGCAGAAAAAAACTAAAAGCTGTTTATTACATTATAGCCTTACTCAGGAAGCCAAGAAAAATAAATGAAACAGCACACAGTGGATCCAGTTTAACCAAAACTGAAGGCCCGTCTTCTGTGACATACTTCTTTCACCAAAACTTTACCTCCTTCTGTAACCTTCCCAAACACCTGGGACCAACACATGGTCCTGTTTTTAACAACTCACATTCAAACCATAACAGTGTTTGACAGTGATCTAAGTCATTTCATTAATGTTGTCTTTGCAATGGGAGTAAAGAGAATTGCTTAGCCTGCTTCCACTATCTTCTGAATGTGGATTTTCCTAAGTGTATCTATCATATGGTCACAGTGTTTATTGTCAGAGTCTGTGATACTCATTTACACAATTCTCTGAAGTATTTTAATGTACAAAAGAATCATATCTCTGAGAGTTCCTTTATGTATTATCTTTAAAATGTTCTCACCAAAAAATAAAAGATAAATAAAGATTCAAGGTGAAGGTGATTTAATATATAAACCATACACTGCCCCATATCCACAAGTGGCATATAGGAGTATGAGGGGAGCAGGGAGCTTTTGCCAGGCCTGTGACAAATTGAAACATAACCTACATTGCTTTTCCTTCCCAAGATACAGAAGTACCAGCAAGAAAGGGTGTCAGTTTTCTCGCTTCTATTTGTGTTCCATAATTATGAGACCCATAATTACACAAAGGGAATGTCAAACACTTCTGCAGGCCTTGATAGATACAGTACCAGTCCGGAACTGTGGACTCTCCCTTCCAGTTCTACCAGACATATTAGCAATATTAAAGCATCTTAAACACTACCAAGCAAGAAACTAATCTGATTGGTGGGAATATTTTTAAAAAAGTAATAAAGACTGCAAGGCTTTTATTCCAAATGGCAAAGAGAGGAAAACAGTAGACAGAGCAAGATGAAAAAAGGTGAATTTCAGGAATAAATTGGTGTTAAGTAGAAATTTTCACTTTGGAAAATAAAGGAAACTCAGAAAAAGTTGGCTGGTACATCACATTATCACCCTATGTGAATATGGCATTTAGCTAAATTATGATGAAGAAAATAGAGGCAAACAGACTAATTACATCAAATTGTACCCAAATTCTTTATTGTCACTTATAAATGTAAGGTTCATCAAAAGTAAACACTAAATTATTCATAAATCAAAATAGATATAACACCACAATTATAGGTTAACCAAATGCAAGTACACTGAGAAAACCAAACAAAAATTCAGTAAGACAGAAACCAAAGAGGTCAAAAAAAACCCCTTAAATAATTTTAAAATTCAAGTATGTGTTGACATTTAAAACAATTTATAAAAATAATTAAAAATAGGAAAATAACATGATAATATAGGAAAAGAGTATCTAGAGACTTAACTGCAAAACTGAAATTTGGCAGTTAAATTATACTCAGTGAAATTATACTCTAGGGCGTTAAAGATAAAGTTTTATTTTCATAATGTAATGATAACACATTGATTTCAAATATAAAAGCACCATACTGCCTTTATTCACAGATGATACCATATTATAACAAAGAAATATGCCCAAAAAATGAAAGAATGTCACCTGAGCTAAATGCATCAAGCTCATGTGTCATTAGGTCAACAAAACCATATGACTCACATTTTGCAAATTGTCTATGAAGACACAGAAATCAAAAAAGTGTGTCACTATCATGAAAATAAATACATTTTTCAAGTGAAAAAAAGAGAGGATCTAGAAACAAGCTTGCATCTATGACCAACCAATTTATCAATAAAAGAAACTACCTTGTGTGAAAGAATAGATTTCCACTGCATTTGTGCATAAAGAGTTGATAAAAATGCAGCTTCCTTTAACAACAGCAGTCAAAAAACTAAAGCAGGAAAGAAACTTAGGTCAAGGTCATTTTGGCTACATGGATCTTGTACCGAAACAAACAAAAACAAAACAACCAAAAGAACAAAGTTTGACTCTTATTATACCTTACATAAAAGTGTGCTCAAAATGAGTCAATAACTCAAGAATTAAATATGAAAACATAGAAGACAATATTATATTTCATCTTCAAAACCATGGACTCTCTTTATTATGCCACCAAAATTAGAACAAAAGAAATCAGGGGATAA
The DNA here is from genome assembly GCA_023101885.1 of Typhlomys cinereus. Classification (NCBI taxonomy): domain Eukaryota; kingdom Metazoa; phylum Chordata; class Mammalia; order Rodentia; family Platacanthomyidae; genus Typhlomys; species Typhlomys cinereus. The sequence goes on from JALPQD010000196.1 coordinate 43,453, forward strand.
ATTGAATTTCAGTGTTAACATTATTATAAATCATAAGAACTTTTCAAGATAATGAAAAGACAGCCTGTAGAATGGGAGAAAATATTTGCAAATCTGGTAAGGCATTTCTGTAATTCAAAAATAAAACATGAAGATGCAATTTGAAGAAGCATGTGCACAGAACATGAACAGACATTTTCCCAAAAATGGTGCACAATGACTGATAGACACACATGAAAAAATGAACACTCATGACTCACTGAGAAAATGCAGGGGATTTATTTTTCACTTCTTAATCAAAGAACCAGCAGCACTTGCCTCCTTGTGACTGGATGATTGTGGTCCTCACCCAATACTTCCCCACCTCCCAGAAATCATATAAAAACTCAAAAAATCTTCAAGAATTTAAGAGTGTCCATAGAAACCAAAAACTGGGGGGCTAGTGGACCAGAACCATACAATTGACACCCCAGAATTCTTCCCATCGAACAGAAGAGAATCTTTGCATCCCACTGTAAGATAAGTAACCCTTTTTACCTTACTTTTCATTTCAATTGATAGCTACTGATGTTAAAGATTTATATACAGCTCACCCAAAGGCCCATATCCCCACCCCTCTGGTTCTTAACCATTCACCATCACACAGCTCCAAAAAAGTAAAAGCTAAAAGCTTTCATGCCATACTTATCTTTTAACTCTTGTCTATGAAACCCATCTTAATTTATAATCTAAAGGCTGACATGATATTTAATTCAAATCACACACAACAAACCTTGATGCCCAATCTTAAACTTTCAGTAAAATCCAGACCTAAACTCTGTAACAAAACATACTTTTCAGCAGTATAGTAGACTCATCTACGAAATAGCACCAATGAACACTAAACAGTCACATTCAATATCCAGGCAAACAATAGAAATAATTGTCCAAGGGTAGTAATTCTATCTAGCTCATATAAGTCAAAAACATACAACAAGAAAGACACTAGAGATCAAACAGTAAATGCCCAAGTTACACTGCAAATATGTGAGATACCAAAAAAAAAAAAGAGAACAAATTTCCTACAAAAAAAATCAACCTAATAATGATGGATTCAAACAAAAACAATCCTTTTAATACTTACCAAGAAATCAATATCCAAAACAATTACTATGATCAAGACAATGAAAAAAAGGAAATCAAATAAGAGTTAAATAACTTCATAAACCAATATGAACAGGACCATAACAAGCAATTGGATTTGAGATGAAAAAGGCAATTGAGGAAACAAAACTAGATATAGAACAGCTGAAAAAATTTCCTATAGAGATTAAACTCAAAATTAAATACAAGCTAATTTTCATCCACAATTCAACAGAGAGTCTTACCTGCATAACTAACAAAGCAGAAAATAGTATATCAGTACTAGAAGAGAAGATAACAGAATGAACTGAATCAATAAAGAAGTTTGAAAAAGACACTTGAAAGCAAATTCAAAAGATGTGGGACACCTGGAAAAAAAAAAAAACATTCATTCATAGAACACCAGAACAGGAAAACCAAAATGCCACAACAGAGGAGATTTTTCACACTATCATAAATAAAAATTTTCCACATCTAAGGAAAGAGACACACATCCAAAAACAAGATGCATATCACATATCAAACACATATGGCCAAAATAGAAACTTGCCATGGCAAATAATAATCAAAATACTACCAATATGTGACAGAGAGAATGTGTAGAGAGCTTCAGGACAGAAAAACCAAGTCAAATTTAAAGGTAAGCACATTAAAATAAAAGCTGCTTTTTTAATGGAAACAAGAATAGTCAGAAGATCTTAGAAAAATGTACTTCAAGTCATGAATGAGCACAAATGCCAATCCAGGATGATATACTCATCAAAATTATCAGGCATAATGCAAGGTGAAAGAAAAATTTCCCACTGTAAGAACAAGCTGAAGGCTTATATGACCACAAATCCAGGCCTTTAAAAATGCTATAAAAGACACTCAAGCTCAATTAAAAGAATAAACAGCCCAGAGGACAGACAAAAAGTGTAGCATGAACATAATTCCAAGAAAGTTAATACATATATAAAAGTGAAAAAAAATAGAAAATGACAAGAATCGACAGATGTTTCTCAATTATAACCCAAAGCATCAATGGAATTAATGCACCAATCAAAAGACACAGGCTACAAAAAGGTACGAGAAAAGATAACTCATCAATCTGCTGCCTTCAGGAAATACATCTCACCATGAAAGACATGTACATAATCAGTGTAAAAGCTTAGTTTAAAAAAATACTTCACGGTAATGGAACAAGGAAATAAGCAGGAGTAGCAATTATTACATTGGACAAATTGGACTTCATGCCAAAACAAATAAGAAAAAAAGTAATACTAGATTTTAGTCAAAGGAACAGGATAGGTTAACCGACCAAAATCTGAACAGAGAGACACGCTGATGCCGAATCAAACCATTACCCAAATGGACTCACCGATCTTCACTGATCCCTCCATCCAAACACCAAGGAATACATTCTCTCAAAAGTCTATGGAACTTTCTCCAAAACTGAACTCAGATTGGGCCACAAAATAAGTCTCTACATATACAGGAAAACTGAAAGTACAACCTGTACCTTACCAGACCACCATGGAATAAAGATAGACATCCACAACAAAACAAATGCCATAAAATACACTGATTCTTGGAAGTTACTGAGCGAGGAATGGGTTCAGATAGAAGTCAAAAGGGAAATCCAAAAATTCCTAGAATGCATGATAATGAAAGTACAACATATTAAAGAATCATAAGACAAGAAAGGTAGATAAAAATTGATAAACAGGAAATAAAGAAGTTAAGTTAGCTCTATTTGCAGATGACATAATCCTATATCTGAGACAACCCATGAACTTCACCAGGAAACTCCTGGAAATAATACATAAATTCAACAGAGTGTCAGATTACAAAATTAATTTTCAAAAATCAATGACATTCCTATATACTAAGGTTGAAAAAAAGTGAGAAAGTCTTAAGAGAAAAAAATCCACTTATCATAGCACCTAAGAAAATGAAATACATTGGTATAACAATGGAAACTCTAAAATCTTAAAGAAAGAAATTTCAGAAGACACTAGAAGTTGGGAAAACCTCCCATGCTCCTTGAAAGATAGTAGAATTAATATCATAAAAATGACCATCCTATCAAAAACATTATACAGGCTCAGTGCTTTACCAATCAAAATTCCAAGGCAATTCTTTACAGAAATTCACCAAACAAACTCAAAATGGAATCACAAAAGGCCTAGGATTACAAAAACAATCCTGAGTAACAAAAATTCTGCTACAGGTATCACCATACCATATACTGCAAATCAATAGGAATTACAAAAGCATGGTATTGGCTCCAAAATAGACACATAGATCAATGAAGAGGGTTTGAAGACCTGGACTTAAGCCCATACACCTACAATCATCTAATCTTTGACATAGAGTTTCAAAATTTCCAATGGAAAAAGAATAGCATCTTCATCAAATGGTGCTTCCAAAACTGAACATCCACATGCCGAAGATTGAAACTGCAACCTGACTTGTCACCTTGCAAGAATATAAACTTCAAATGGATCATAGACCTTAACATTAGACTACAGACTGTAAATTCTTAGAAGAAAGAATAGGTAAATCCCTCAAAATTATTGGTATAGGCCAACATTTTCTAAACAGGAGCCCAATATTACAGGAAATAGAACCAACACTCAACAAATGGGATCTTATGAAATTAAAGAGTTTCTGTTCAGCCAAAGATATTGTTAACCAAGCAAAAAGATAACCCACAGAATGGGAGAAGATATTTACTAAGGAAACATCTGATAGAGGACTAATATCCAAATATCCAGAGTGCATAAAGAACTCAAAAATTTAAACACCAAGGAGATAAATAGCCCAATTAGAAAATGGATCTTGAAACTTGAAATTTTCCAAGGATGCAATTGAAATCTATAACAAATACTTTAAAAATGTTCCACCTTCCTAGCCATCAGGAAAATAAAAATGAAAACTACACTGAGATATAATTTCACCCTGTTTAGAATGGTGAAAATACAAAGCGCATACAATAACAAATGCTGGATAAGGTGTAAAAAGAAAGAAACCCTCATATATTGCTGGTGGGAATGCAGGCATGTACAACCATTCTGGAGAACAGTATGGCAGTTTCTAAAACTTGAAGAAATGAAATGCCACATTACCTTGCTGTACCACTGCTGGTAATATTACAAAAAATGTAGCATTTTAATGTAGTGACACAAATACATACATGTTCTTTGGAGCACTATTCACAATAGTAAAGTCATGGAATCAACCTAAATGTCCAATCTCACCAGAAGAGGAGGGCATATAGTCTGGAAGATGCAAATGGGTGATAGACCCCTCCCTCACTGTGGTTTCCCACTTTTATTACATCTACCTTTGAATGTGCTTTTATCACAAGACTCTAACAGCTTTTTGTCTCTGGCCAGGGGGTAACATACAATGCCCACCAGGATGGAGTGAAGGGCATTGCAGGAGCAGCAAAACTGCAAAAGAAAATCAACAAACCACAATCCAGAACTTCAGAGACTCTATATCAACCACCTAGAACTAGGCCAGCTTAGTCTCTCCCCATCTTGAAGCTCAGGGAAATTTGCGGAAGAGGGGGCGGTAAGAGTGTAAGAGCATAAGGATGGGAGGAGCAATGATATGTAAGATACTCTATACTAGTTAGGGCTGAAGCAATCATAATTGGACTTTGCATGCCCTGCGCATTGTCCAACACACTGTTGACCTCACAAAGTCTAGCATCTGCTAAAGGCACCAAGATCCTTGGAGGCAAAGAATTGGCAGCCACAGCAGTGTTCCTATACCTAAGGGGAACACGGGAAAGGGTTCGGCAAAGGCCACTGGGTCCTTGTACGTCATCGGAGAGGAGGGCCCAGAGGAAAATCAGGCATGCACAAGAAAGGACTCTCTGGGAATTGGGGTGGGAGGCACTGGGGGATGGGGAGGGAGAGGGGTGGGGAGGGGGAGCAGGGGGTACGGGGGGAGGAGGAGGGAGGGAGGGAACTGGTGTACCTAATAAGTTTGTATGAGCTGAAATAAAAAAAAAAAACCTGAATGTCCAACAGTTGATGAATGGATAATAAAAATGCAGTACATGTATACAATGGAATACTACTCAGTCATCAAAAAATGAACTAATGAAATTTGTAGGTAGATGGACGGAGCTGGAAGAAGTTATATTGGGTGGAGTATACCAAGCACAGAAAGTCAGTGTTATGTTCTCCCTTATAAGTGGAACCTAGTTCCAAACCCTCATAATGACATACTCAAAGGAAAATCTTTAGAACACTCATTATAACCACAAAGGATTATAACTAGGACGGCAGGTGGGGGAAGACCCCAAGAGAATGGAGATAAAGGAGCACAGTTCAACAGATAAATTAGGCTACTGTCAAGAAATGACTGTAAATAGCAAGATATATGATACAGCTTATTCTCATTTTCTTTCTTTCCACTTATGTTCGGAGGAGTTTGAAGTGCTGGCCATGTATCGCTTGTCATAGAGGGGTTAGGGTCAATAGTTGATAGATGGTTGGTAATCTGTAAGCCAACCCCACACACTACTGTATCCTATTCTATTCTTCCATCTCCTTTATCCCTCTTCTTATGTAAAGACGCCTTTTATAACAGTTTTTTAAATTTTTGCATAGGAGAGGACCTCATCTAGACAGGATGCAGCCTTATTCAGTGCAAGAATAGCAAAACTGAAAACAACAGCCAACCAAAATGCAGAAAACCAATGACTATACAATGGTCACGGGGAACTAGGCCAACTAACTTTCCCCCATCCTATGGTTCAGGGAACCTTACAGAAGAGGGGTCGGTAAGAGTATAAGACCCTAAAGATGGGAAGGTCCACCACTGGATAAGACACTCTACTCAAGACAGGGCTGCTGCAATCAGGAACTCACTACAGTGAAACTTGACCTTACCAGCCCTGCACAATGGCTGACATTAACTCATAGACTAGTGAGGATCTCAGGGGACATAGTTTCAGACAGTAAGATTCATAAGGGTAAGGGGTTAGCCAGGTGTTAAGGAGTAACCTTATTAGTGGGTGGCCACAGAGGCATAAAACCCCACTAGAGTAGATGATTCAGAGGGAACCCGGGGGCCAACTGAAAGGGTAGAAAAAGAGAGGAAAGGGGGGAAGAAGGAAGGGAAGGAAGGGAGAAGGGGAAGACAGGAGGAGGTAAGTATACCTACTCACTGAGCTTTTGTAACTAAGAAAAATTAAATTACAAAAAGAAACTGAAGGGACTGGAGAGATATCTCAGGGGTTAAAGTCTTTACTTCACAAGATAAAGAACTTGGATTCAGATCCTATGCAAAAGTGTTGGATGGAAATGGAGGCAGCCTACATTTCCAGCCCTGGAGGAAGACAGAGCCTGGAAAACTTTTTTTTTATTATTATTATCTATTCAACTGTGCGCATGTGTGTGTGTGTGCGCGCGTGTGTGTGTGTGTGTGTGTGTGTGTTTAGAACCACGGACGAATTCACGAACCACCATGGGCACCTCCACCTCCTTCTGCCCCGGGATTCACAGGCTCCGCCCTACCAGGACCAGAAGCGCGGGCCGCCCCCGCTTCCGCCTGGCGTCTATACGTGGGATCTGGGATCGGAACTCAGGACCTTCCGCCTGCAAGGCGGAGGCTTAACCCCTAGCCACCTCTCCAGCCCCCCTGGAAAACTTTGAAACAAAGCAAATAAGTTGAATGAACCAGAAGTCACCCTTGGGCTTCCAAGGAAACACATGCTCAAGTGATTTCTTGTACATGCATGTGCGTGCACGTGCGCGCGCGCGCGCACACACACACACACACACACATACAAGAACGCACAAATAAAAATGACTACAAGATCATATATCTTACCTAGTGTGCTTCATAAAGAAAAACAAATTGTAAAATAACAAGCATTGGTGATGTTATAAAGTAATTGGAACCTTGTATATTGTTGATAGGAATATAAAACATGATACAGCCATGGAAAGAAATATTTAGAGGTTTCTTCAAAATATAGGCATATAATTTCTACGCACACAACATATATGCAAATAATTTAAAATTAGGCACACAAACTGATATCTATATTTATGGTCATAGCAGTTTTATTCACGATAGACTAAATAAGGAACACAAATGCATTTTCATAAATAGATAAATGAACATCTGAAATCTGGCCTAGACCAAGTGAAATAAGATGAACACTAAAGAATGAATATTGAATAAATACACTTACTTGAATAGACTAATACTCAAGACTAGATGGGAGATTTGCGGTTAAGAAAGGGTAGTGGCTAAAGGAAGGAAAAGCCTTTGCTAAATGATTAGAGTCTCTGAGGTCAAGAAAATGTTTTAAAAACAGTGGTGAGAGACTAGCAGGAAAGCTGGGAGGGGGAAAGGCTATTACACAAACCCTGCAACCCGAGTCTATATTTCTCAGAATATCTGTTTTTTCTCTCATTCTTTTCCCTTTTCTCACTCTCTTTATCATGTACACAGAGCTGTCATACATAAATATATAAAATACATAAATGACAACTCTTTCACAACAGTGGGAAATAATTAACACTACAAAAGTATTCACTTTAAAAAGGTTAAAATGGCATGATTCACATCGAAGATTTATATAAGACATATAACACCACATTTTACATTTTAATTTTTCTTCTATTTTATATTTAATAAAAATATTTCACAAAATAAATGTTATATTTCATAACATTTATATTAATGCTTAATATATGGACAATAGAATGGTAATATGTATTAACATGTTGATATAATATTAAAATATTATATAATTTACTGTATTTGTAAGTATAATTTTTCTTAGTTCATATGGTCCAGAGTTTAGATTTTACCTCTACTATTTTCTATGTCATCTCAGCAAATTATTTAATGACTCTGAAGTATGAGAATTATAGCAGCATCATGCCACCTTCAAATCCATGGGGGTATATTCTCATACACTCACTACAGGTATTCTAACGCAGCATACCTTCCATCCTCAAAAGTATTTTACATTGATTTTAAAATCACATGATACCCTATAATTAACAGGCACACATAATGAAATGTTTTATTTTCTAAAAATGTTATTAAATGCTACAATGATTTTCATTATATATAAGCTAAAATTGAAAAAAATACATGTCAATTTTTGTATCTAAGTTCAGTAGACCCATAGTTTTTACATAATCAAAGTAAACTAAATTCTTAAAGCACAGAAAGCACATGTTCTCCCTTATAAGGGGAATCTATTTCTAAGCCCAATAATGACATACTCAAGGAAAAAATCTCTGTAATAACCAAGAAAACTGCAAAGGATTATAACTAGGAGGTAGGAGAAAGAAGACCACAAAAGAATGGAGACAAAGGAACAGAGTTTAATAGACAAATAAGGTAACTGTCGAGAAAGACTTGTAAGTAGCATGACATCTGAGTCTGTCCACCATCAGTTTCCTTACTGTTAACAGGTGATTAAGCTGGTTTGAAGTATTGAATGTGTGTCCCCCATCATATGGGGGTTGGTTATTAGGAAGTCAGTTGGTTGCCTGGAAGCTGACTCCACTCACTACTGTGTCTATTCCTGCTTTGTTCTCTCCTTTAAGTCTTTTCTCATACAAGACCCTTTTATTTTTTATTAATAGTTTTTTATCTTTGGAGAGGGAAGGCTTTCAACATCCAGACAGCCTTGTATAGCACAAGAACAGCAAAACAAGCAACAACAGCCAACCAGAATGCAGAATACTGGTGACCCTATGATGTTCACCCAGAACCAGTAAGACTGTAAGAGCCTAAAGATGGGGAAGTCCACCTATGGGCAAGACATCCACTCAAGATAGGGCTGCTGCAGCCAGGAATTCACTAAAATGAGACTTGTCCTTATCATACTTGTACAATGGCTGACATATCACCATCCCCCCCATAGACTAGCATGTGTCTCAGGAGAAATAATTTCAAGCAGTAGGATCCTTAGGGATGAGGTATTGGAGAGAGGTAAGGGACTACCAAAATCAGAGGTCGGCCCAAAATAGAGCCTCTTGGTCTGCCACAGAGGCATGAACCCCTACCAGATCAAAGGATTCAAAAAGGACACCAGGACCCATATAATCGAATGGTTAAGAAGGTAGGAAGGAGCAAGTTTGATCCATGAAGGGAGAGTTGAGAAGAAGGGTAAAAGGGAGGAGGGAAGGAAGGGAGGAATGATGGTAGTAAGGATCAATACTCAATAAGTTGTAAAAAGGAAAAAAGATAATTTCTTAAAACATAAAAAATAAGTGCATAGAAATAGATATTTCAATAGCATTGGATTTTAGAGACAATCTATAGATAATTTTCTAGAATATTAAGTTAATCTTCAGTGAATAAAAACTGGATTCTGTAAGTACTTTTAGTTTGTGGAAACAGATTTATAATAAAAATATTTTTAGCATTTTGCATTGTGACTTTTTTTTTTTTTAATTTTTTTTTTTTATTATTTATTCAACTGCGCGCATGTGCGCGTGTATGTATGCGCGCGTGTGTGTGTGTGTGTGTGTGTGTCTGTGTATGTGTAGAACCACGGACGAACCCGCGAACCACCATGGACGCCTCCATCTCCTTCTGCCTCGGGATTCACAGGCTCCGCCCTACCAGGACCAGAAGCGCAGGCCGCCCCCGCTTCCGCCTGGCGTCTATACGTGGGATCTGGGATCCGAACTCAGGACCCTCCGCCTGCAAGGCGGAGGCTTAACCCCTGAGCCACCTCTCCAGCCCGCATTGTGACTTTTTTATAAAGTCAAAAAATGATAACGTGGGTGAGCTGTTCCTTTTTTAATTTAGCTTCTCTATAATATCTCTCTATAAGATATATTTTTAGGTATACAGATAATATGCCATTAATTAGTTTGACAATATTAAAATGAATAATAAGAAAACTGAAGATATAAAGAACAGTTTGTTTGAACCTGAACTACTTCTACACCAAAGCATGAGCAGGAAGCCAGTTTTCAAGGTCATTACTGAAGCTGCACCTTCTTGCTGCTCCTGCCTTTGGTAGGACCTGTTGACTTGCTCAGTTCCTAATTTGGTGTTATCATCTGAACTCCACTACTGCAGTTCTTCTAGAGATGTGTCATGGTTATATAAAGGTGTCAACGTGATGGTTGAGGGTTTGAACTCTGGGCACATTTGTAGAGAATTAGTAGTTGAGTTAAGCCCAGGGCAAACCTGAAGGAGATTGTACAGTTAATGGAGCAGACTCAGCCCATGGTGAGTGGGACTAGTCCTTGAACAGGTGAATAAAATACAGAGAGCTGGTTGATAAAGTCGGCAACCTAGTATATACTTCACCAGACATGATGGTCTGGCAAGTAAGGATCATCCTTCTCCCAGCCATTATGTCTCATAGTGTGGCCAGTTCCCTTGGCTCTGGTGCTGGTGCATGCTATCCTGTCAAAGCTTGACTATGAAATATACCTATATTGTCATTAAGAAAAAAATTCCCGGGCTGAAAAGGTGGCTCAGGGGTTAAGTCTCTGCCTGGCAGGCAGAAGGTCCTGAGTTCGGATCCTAGACCCCACATATAGATGCCGGGGAGGGGGGGGGGCGGCCTGCTTTTCTGGTCCTGGTAGGGCGGAGCCTGTGAATCCTGGGGCAGAGTAAACAAGGTGGAGGTAGTCCATGGTGAAGGTAGTCCAAGGTTCCCCCATGGTTCTACACGCGCACACACACACAAACACACACACACACACGCACAATTGAATAAATAATAATAAAAAAAGAGACAAAATAACAATGCCCAAGTCAAAGCTGCAGATCCATGAGAAACAAAACCCAGGAAGATAAATCTCCCTCCAAAAGATTTAACTCCATAATGATGGATTCCAACCAGAACAAATTCACAGATAATAGCCAAGAAAGCCAGACTCAAGATAATGACTTTCAAAGTATGATCATTACCATGATTAATGCTATGAAAGAGGAAATTCCGGAGGAGTTAAACAACCTCATTAACCATTTTGAACAGGAACACAACAGACACTTGGAGGAGTTGAGAAAACTGGTTCAAGAAACAAAAATAGACATAGAGCAGTTAAAACAGTCTCAGACAGAGTTTAAAATTGAACTAAAAGACAAGTTATCTTCAACTCAAAACTCAAGAGAGAGTCTTATCAGCAGAACTAACAAAGGAGAAAATAGAATTTCAGATCTTGAAGACAAAGTGGGAGAATTAACCAACTCAATGGAAGAGGTTCTTAAAGCCAAAAAGATACTTAAGAGGAATATTCAAGAGCTATGGGACACCCTGAAGAAGCCTAACATGCATATTCATGGAATACCAGAGCAAGAATACCAAAATACTACACCTGAGAAAATTTCTCAAATTATCATAAATGAAAACTTCCCTCAACTAAATAATGAGAGGCCCATCCTAATACAAGAGGGATTCCAAACCCAAAACAGATATGACCAAAATAGAAAATTGCCACGGCAAATGATAGTCAAAACACTCCACATTCAAGACAAAGAAAAGGTGTTGAGAGCTTCAAGAGAAAAAAGGCAAGTCATTTTTAAAGGTAAAACTATTAAAATAACAAATGACTTCTCAATGGAAACAGTAAAAGCAAGAAGAGCTTGGAGAGACATACTTCAAGTATTAAATGAGCAAGAATGCCAACCCAGACTGATATACCTGGCAAAACTATCCGTCATGATTGAGGGAGAAAGAAAAGTTTTCCAGAACAAAGACAACTTAAAGGATACATGTCTACCAAACCAGGCCTTCAAAAAATGCTAAAAATGATATGCAAACTTGATGAAAAAAACAAGCGTATCCAGGAGGACAGAAGGGAAGTATAATAATACCAAAACATAAATGTCAAACATATGCTTAGAAAATCTGCTAAACATAAAAAGGTCAAGAATTAAAAATAATTTCTCCATTATAACATTAAATGTCAATGGTATTAACTCACCGATCAAAAGACACAGTATTACAAACTTGGATTAAAAAACCACAACCCATCAATCTGCTGCCTTCAGGAAACTCATCTCACCACAAAAGAAAAGCACATCATAAAAATAAAAGGCTGGTCCAAAATTCTGCAAGCTAATGGAGTCAGGAAACAGACAGAGGTAGCCATTATGCTATCAGACAAAGTGGACTTCAAACCAAAAAAATCATAAGAGACACAGATGGATACTACATTTTAGTCACAGGTACAATTCACCAGGAAGATTTCACAATACTGAACATTTATGCACCAAATATGGGCCCCTCCACATTCATTAACCAAACCCTACAGCATCTAAAGCGAGAAATCAACCCCCAAATGATAATTATTGGGGATTTCAACACCACCCTCTCAACATGGGATAGCTCAACAGGCCAAAAGCTTAACAGAGACACTTTGGAATGTAATCAAACTCTTAAAGAAATAGACCTTACAGATCTCTATCGAACTTTTCATCCACGCCCCAAAGAATACACATTTTTCTCAGTAGCACACAGAACGTTCTCCAAAATACATCACATATTGGGCCACTAAATGAATCTCGACATATACAGGAAAGTTGAAATTGTAGCCTGAACCTATCAGACCACCACTGGCCTAAAGCAGGACATCCACAACACAGCAAACAACAGAAAATACACTAACTCCTGGAAACTTAACACTATGATGCTGAATGAGAAACTGGATTCAGGAAGAAATTACAAAGGAAATTCAAGATTTCCTGGAAGCGAATGATAATGAAAATACAACTAACAAAATCTCTGGGACACAATGAAAGCTGTCCTAAGAGGTAAGTACATAGCTCTTAATGCCTACATCAAAAAAAATGAAAACATCAGAAATAAATAACTTAACAATGCAGCTTAAAGCTTTAGAGAAACTAGAGCAATCTGATACCAAAAGCAGTAGAAGAGAGATTAGCAAAATAAGGGGAGAAATATCTGAAATCAAGATTAGGACAGTGATAAAGAAGGGGTCAATGGCCCATTTGCTAAATGGTTACTTTCTATCTGCCAGACTATACACCCTCCTCTTCTGGAAAGATCATACCCCATCAGTTGTAAATGACCAGGAAGGAAAGTCTGTGAACTTAACCAGACTTTTATTACATCTACCTTTGAATATACTCTTATAACAAGATTCTAATTTAACAGGTTTTTATCTCTAGCCAGGGGGTGATATCCAATACCCATCAGGATGGAGTGAAGGGCATTGCAAGAGCAGCAGAACGGAAAAAAAATAAATTAACAAACCATAATCCAGAACATCAGAGACTCTATATCAACCACCTAGAACTAGGCCAGCCTAATCTCTCCCCATACTGAAGCTCAGGGAAATTTGCGGAAGAGGGGGCGGTAAGATTGCAAGAGCACATGGATGGGTGGAGTAATGATATGCAAGATACTCCACACAAATTAGAGCCAAAGCAATCATATTTGGACTTTGCATGCCCTGCGCAATGTCCATCACACTACTGACCCCACAAAGTCTAGTGTTTGCTAAAGGCACTAGGATCCTTGGCGTCAAGGGAATGATAGCCACAGTAGTGTTCCTATGCTTAAAGGGAACACAAGGACATGATTCTGGGAAATGCCATTGGGTCCTTGCACCTCATCAGAGAGGAGGACCGAAAGGAGAGTTTGGCATACTCATTAAAGGATGCTCCAGTAATGGGAAGGGGAGGCACTGGGAGATGCGGAAGGAAGGGGGAGGGGAGGGGGGCACAGAGGGTTTGGGGGTGGAGGAAGGGAAGGGACAGGTGTACCTGTTAAGTTTGTATGAGTGGAAATTTAAAAAAAACTGGTTTTTTTGAAAAAATCAGTAAGATTGATACACCCCTAGCAAAATTAACCAAAAGCAAGAGAGAGAAAGCCCAAATTAACGAAATTAGAAATGAAAATGGGGTTATCACTACTGATATCCAAGAAATCCAGAGAATTATAACATCATATTTCAAAAACTTATACTCTTTGAAATTTGACAACAAAAAAGAGATGGATGAATTCCTTTTTTTATTTTTCCTTTTTTATCAAATTATTGCAAAAAACAATGGATTTCATTATTAATTTTCATGCACTTATATAATATACTATAATTGTAGTCACGTATGAATCACTCTCTCTCTTGTCCCCTGGTTTCCTTCTACTTCCCAAAAAAGCCACTCTTGTTTCTCTTCTTTTCCTCTCTTAAACCTGGATTCTGCATATCAGAGAAAATATGTAACGCCTGTCTTTTGGAGTTTGTCTGATGAATTTTGCCTAACTTGGTAATTTCCAGTTCCATTCCTTTTCCTGAAACTGACATAACTTCATTGTTATGTCAAACTCTACATGGAGGGATGCCACATTTCCTCTGAAGAGATGGATGAATTCCTAAGTAAACACAACTTACCTAAATTGAATCAGGAAGTTGTGAATTATTTAAATAGTCCTATAACATATGAGGAAATTGAGGAAGTAATCTCGAATCTTCCAACCAAAAATGTCCTGAACCAGATGGATTCAGCACAGAGTTCTACCAGACATTTAAGGAGTTAATAATACCAATACTCCATAAAATGCTCCACAAAATAGCAAACGAAGGAACACTACTAAATTCATTCTATGAAGCTAATATTGTCTTAACCCCAAAACCTAATAAAAATACACTTACAAAAGAAAACTATAGGCCAATCTCTCTGATGAACACAGATGCAAAGATTCTCAACAAAGTCTTATCAAATCAGATCCAAACACATATCAAAATGATCATTCATGGGGATAAAGTAGGCTTTATCCCTGGCACACAGGTTGGTTCAACATATGCAAATCAATTAATGCAATTCACCATATAAAGCAGCCAAAAGTCCAAGATCACATGATACTCTCGATAGATGCAGAAAAGCTTTTGACAAGATCCAATAGCCCTTTAGGATCAAAACCCTAGAGACAGTTGGAATGGAAGGAACCTTTATCAATATAATAAAAGCTGCATACAACAAACTAACAGCAAGGATTTTACTCAATGGGGAAAAACTTGAAGCATTCCCGCTTTGATCAGGAACTAGACAAAGCTGTCCACTCTCATCACTTCTATTCAATATTGTACTTGAAGTCTTAGCTGAAGCCATGAGACAAGAAAGGGACATAAAAGGGATTCAAATCTGCAAGGAAGAAGTCAAGCTATCCCTACTTGCAGATGACATGATCTTATACCTGAGTGATCCCAAAAACTCCACCAGGAAGCTCCTGGAACTAATAGAGAAGTTCAGCAGGGAGGCAGGATACAAAATAAATGTACAAAAATCAGTGGCCTTCCTATATGCCCAGAATGAAAGAAGTGAAAAAGCCTTGAGAGAAACAATCACATTTATTATAGCCCCTAAAAAATGAAATATCTTGGCATAAACAGAACCAAGAAAGGAAGAGACCTTTATAATGAAAACTTTAAAACCCTAAAGAAAGAAATCACAGAAGACACCAGAAGGTGGAAAGACCTCCTTGTTCCTGGATTGGCAGAATCAACATCGTAAAAATGACCATCCTACCAAAGGCAATATGCAGATTCAATGCTATACCAATTAAAATCCCAAAGCAATTCTTTAAAGAAGTTGACCAAACAATCTCAAAATTCACATGGAGGCAGAAAAGACCCAGGATAGCAAAAAAATCCTGAGTAACAAAAACACTGCTGGAGGTATCACCATACCAAACCTTAGTCTATACTACAAATCCATAGTTATAAAAACAGCCTGGTACTGGCTCCAAAATAGACATACAGATCAATGGATAAGGGTTGAAGACCCAGATATAAGCCCACACAACTATAGCCATTTGGTCTTTGACAAAAGGGCCCAAAAAAATCCAATGGAAAAAGAAAAGTATCTTCATCAAATGGTGCTAGCAAAACTGGATCTCCACATGCAGAAGATTAAAGCTGGACTCATACTTGTCACCATGTACAATTAATTCCAAATGAATCAAGGACCTTGATATAAGGCCAGAGATTACAAAAAACATATTTGAAAGAGTAGGGAACACCTTCAAGCTGATTGGGCTAGGCCAACAGTTCCTAAACGGACATCCAATAGCATAGTCACTACAACCAACTCTCAACAGATGGGATCTTGTGAAATTAAAGAGTTTCTGTTCAGATAAAGAGATTTTAACTGGAGCATAAAGGCAACCCACAGAATGGGAGAAAATCTTCACTAACCACATATCTGATAGAGCTCTATTATCCAGAGTGTACAAAGAACTTAGAAAACTAAACAACAAGGAAACCAATGGCCCAATTAAAAAATGTGCCATGAAACTTAAAAGAAACTTTACCAGGGATTATATTAAAATGTCTAGCAAATATCTTAACATATGTTCCACTTCCTTAGCCAGCAAGGAAATGCAAATCCAAACTTCTCTGAGATATCATTTCACTTGGTCAGGATGGCAAAAATCCACAATACAAACAACAACAAATGCTCTAGAGGATGTGAAGAGAGGGGAACTCTCTACATTGCTGGTGAGAATGCAGATCATACAACCACTCTGGCGAGCCATCTGGAGATTCTTAAAGAAATTAAAGATTGAAATGCCATATGACCCTGCTATTCCACTTTTGGGAATAAACCCCCATACAGCAAAAATTCACCTCGATAGCACAAGCATGACCATGTTCATAGCAGCACTGTTTATAATAGCAAAGTCATGGAATCAACCCAAATGTCCAACAGTTGATCAGTGGATAAGGAAAATATGGTATATCTATACAATGGAATATTACTCAGCCATCAAAAATGATGAATTAATGGAATTTGCCAGGAAATGGATGGAATTAGAAACAATTATATTGAGTAAAGTATCCCAGACACAGAAAATTAAGTGCCATATGTACTTCCTAATAGGTGGCTCCTAGTACCAAACCCACTTAGAGACACTTAAGGATAATTTTCTGTAATACTCACAGTAATTGCAAAGATTATGAACAGGAGGAATGGGGAAGGAGGGCCACACCAGAAACAAGGAGAGAGGGGACCATGTTACAGCAAAGAAAATAAGCCACCATCAAGGACTGCAAGTAAGTAATGAGACATCTGGTTAAGTTCACAGACTTTCCTTCCTGATCATTTGCTACTGATGGACTATGATCTTACCAGAAGGGGAGGGCATATAGTCTGGCAGATAGAAATTAACCATTTTGCAAATGGGTGATTGACCCCTCCCTCACCATGGTTTCCTACTTTTATTGCATCTACCTTTGAATATACTCTGATAACAAGACTCTAGTTTAACAGGTTTTTAATCTCTGGCCAGGGGGTGATTTCCAATACCCATCAGGATGGAGTGAAGGGCATTGCAGGAGCTGCAAAACTGAAAAAAAAATCAACAAACCATAATCCAGAACATCAGAGACTATATCAACCACCTAGAACTAGGCCAGCTTAATCTCTCCCCATTCTGAAGCTCAGGGAAATTTGTGTAAGAGGGGGCGGTAAGATTGTAAGAGCACAAGGTTGGGAAGAGTTATGATATGAATGATACTCCACACAAGTTAGGGCCGAAGCAATCATAATTGGACTTTGCATGCCCTGCACAATGTCCCCATTATTGACCCCACAAAGTCTAGCATTTGCTAAAGGCACTAGGATCCGTGGAGTCAAGGGATTGACAGCCACAGAAGTTTTCCTATGCTTAAGGGGAACACAGGAAAGGGTTCTGGGAAATGCCACTGGGTCCTTGCACCTCATCGGAGAGGAGGACCCAGAGGAGAGTTTGGCATGCACATTAAAGGATGCTCCAAGAATGGGAGAGGGAGGCACTGGGGGATGGGGAGGGAGGGAGGGCGGAGGGGAGTGGGGCACAGGGATTGGGGGGTGGAGGGAGAGAAGGGACTGGAGGGAGGGAGGGGACCAGTGTACCTGTTAAATTTGTATATGTGGAAATAAAAAAAGAAAAAAATTTAAAAAAGAAAAAAAATCCCTTTTTCCCTTAAGGCATTTGATAGTCATTTATCAGCAACCATACAGGCAAACTGCAACAAGGTGCAAAGAGAGAAAATGATTTTCTGACCCTCAAAATATCTACAATATCCCTATGTCACATCTACCACATCCTGTTTTGGGAATAAAAAGTTTTCTAAAACCAAACTATAAACAAAAATCTTCTGATTAAAACACTCTGGATTTTGTTTTTTCATACCGTATATATGGTCACTCTTACTATTTGTAAAGCCAAAGTTTAGGGTGATGTTTCCATGTCTAATATACAACATGCTGACATGGAATTGCAAACTATTGAAGAGTTCTAGTACTTGTGCCTCAAGCATACATGCAGAGGGGCATTCTCTACAGTCTGTTTTACCTATGGTGTCATCAGTCTTTTAAGATCCTTTAGCTGATTTCTTGGGGCATTTAGAACCTCTACAAAGATGTAGTGATTTTTATCTCAGTGATTACAATGGAGAATTTTAAAAACATTTTAAGTATGAGACATAAATGTAAAGAAAACCATTTAGTTAATGATGATTTTATGACCTTAGTTGGTCCACTTAATTGTGATTTCTACACAGTTCATACACTTTTTTTCCATTTGATATTTTTTTTCTCCCATGACAAGTAAAGAGACAAGAATGCATTGCATCTTAGACCTAACAATGCTGAGTCAATAAAGCATCTCGACTCAGTGGCTCCATTGTTCCACAGTGAGATTAAAATTGTTTCTAATCCAGTGATATTGGCATAATGATCAATAGAAAGACTTTCTTTCATATTATTTTATATCTATAATTAGTGTCCCCCCCAGATTTATACTTATACTTCTTTGAGAATGGCAAAATAGAAGTGGAAGAGAACTTAAACATTATCAAATTGTATGCTTATGAATTCAAACAGCTTAGAAACTAGTTATAAAATTTTAATGTATGAAATAGCAAGCTTAAAGGTGAAAAATGATAGGCCCATGGAAATTTAAAAGCACATACCCCTTTACAGCAATTTAAAAAAAAAATTATGTCTTCAGGCTAAAAGATATCCATTCTGGCTTGCTTGATTAGTTTCACTGCAGCTTGACTTAAGATTTTCCTCATGTTTCAGTTACAGAAAATTGTAGCAGTTTCCTTGGATTATTGCTGATAAAGTAACATCACAGCTTAAGGGAACAAAGGGATTTAATATGTCTTATGAGTCTTGGTCATAGTTCCTTGTCCAACTTGTCCAGAGAGTCTGCACCAACACCAAGGGCCAAGAGAACTGGCCATCCCTAATCTACAAAACAGCTGAAAGAGGATCAATTCTTACTTGCCATACCAGCAAGCTTAATCACGTATACCTAAGGATGTCAACCTTCTCAAATTCAACTTCCCAGGAACTAGTCCCATTCACAATGGGTTGGGCCTTCCCTGTCAACTAGACAATCTTCTGAAGGTTTATTCTGGGCTTAATTTAACTATTAATTCTCACAAATTTGCCAAGAGCTCAAATCCTTAACCGTCAAGTTGACACCTGTATCTAGCTATAACAAAAGTAATATCTAAGTAAGCATTAGAACTACTCCAAATTAAGAAAATGAAATAACTGAGAATGATTCAGTGACACTTTTTAAAAGGCTAGTTAGCCCATAACTGTCTGATTCTGTTCTGGATCTCCAGATTTTCTCCCTCAAATTACCTGACTGTAAGAGCTAGATTAGTGCCTCTGGTTCAGTCATTCGTTCATTAAATTATTAAGAATTCAAATTGATGATGAAAAGTAGAGAAAAGAATTATGTCTGCATTGGGAAAAGCTGTTTTAGCCCAGTTGTTCTCTCTTCTAAGTCTCAGCAGAAGGGGTAAAATTTAAACAGCAGTAAAAATAGGAGATCCACAGAGCCAAACAGCTTTGCCCCAAGTGTGTTTATGCATATTTTCATCCAAAGTAGTCTGACCATTAGTTAGAGATTTATGAAACCTTTTTGGGAAGACAAATTCTTCTGGCTGAGATCAGTATCTCTTTGCTCACAGAGTGAGATTTTTGAGGAAGTTTCAAATCCCAGTGTCCATTCATTTGATAGTCTCTCAAGCCAGAATGGTCAAAAAGGTAAGGTGTCCATGACCAGATACAACTGACTGGGCAATCTGTTAGGATGAAGGAGTGGGTAGAGATGGGAAGAGAGAGACTGGTTTCCTTCATAAGGCCTTTCTAAAAGGAGGAGAAAACATGATTCAAGAGCATGTTCTTGACAGAGGCATGGATCCTGCAGCTTAGTTGGAGAATATCCACAAAGTAAAAATTAACTTTGCCTGAGATGTGAACAAAGAAAATTAAGAAAGTGCCATAGAGATGATAATCAATGGGACCCCTACCAATCATGGGAAAACACAGACCTAGAGAGGGCCTATCTCAAGCCAGGAAGTGGGATCCTGGCCAATGTACCCTGGATCCTTCACGCAGTAGCTGGTGACTTATCAGACAGAAAAACTCCATCAGTCCTTCCACATGAGGGAAGCTGTTGTTTTCACCTTTTAATAAAAAGCCTGTTGCTAAAACTTTAACCTTTGTTTGTCCTTCTCTAATTCTTTAATGAGCAGAGATCAGAACTGGAAGACCCTGCAAAGTTATCACATCTGTAATATCATTTCTCTACATTCTACTTCACTGCATGACTACACTGTCCAGTTGGACAGCCTCCCACTCCCCACACATAGTCTCAGCTTTTCCATCCACGGCCTTTCTCAAAAATCATCTCACTAAACTGGGAGAATCCAATTATGTCCTGCCTAGATTGAAGCTGACATTGTGGCATCCAATGCCAATATAACATTAGCACGTAGACTCAGAAAACCTTGAATGAAAATGCCTGTGCTTTTCTCCTCAATCTCAGCATCCAGCAGTGCTGTGACAAGAAACACTGCGTAGCCTGCTAGAAAATGCAATTATAAGACAAGACAGTTTCTTCAGGCAAAGCACCCTAGCTTAACACATCCCCAGTTGATATGTAAATCATCCCCAGTTGATGTATATATAAATCAAACAACCATAACAACTCTGATTTACAGAAGCACAGCAGACTGAAGATATGTGAGGAAGTATAGTCAGAGAATAATGGTTAAAACAAGTTGCACAATTGCTAAGTGATATTTTGGGCATACCTCTGAGATTTTGTGGTTCATTGTTACAAAGCATTATTGTCAATACATATCTCGTGTATCATCTCCATCATCATCTCCAAACAGTGCATCTGTGACTATACTTATTTGAATCATGTTGACAAAGGGTCATTCAAATAGATGAGAGACAAGTAAGATACAGATGTGAGTTCTTTGTGCACTCTAGATAATAAAGCTCTATCAGATATGTGGTTAGTGAAGATTTTGTCCCATTCTGTGGGTTGCCTTTGAGCTTGTGTTACAATCTCTTTATCTTTAATTTCACCAGATCCAAACTGTTGGGAGTTGGTAGCAGTGACTGGGCTATTGGATTTCTGTTTAGGAACTGTTGGCCTAGCCCAATCAGCTCGAGGGAGTTCCCTACCCTTTCACCTTTTTTATAGTCTCTGGCCTGATATCAAGGTCCTTGATCCATTTGGAATTAAGTCTTGTACATGGTGACAAGTACGGGTCCAGTTCTAATCTTCTGCATGTGGACATCCAGTTTTGCCAGCACCATTTGTTGAACATACTGTTCTTTTTCCATTGGATTTTTTGGGCCCCTGTGTCAAATATCAAATGGCTTTTAAGGAAACAAATGGCTCAATTAAAAAATGAGCCCTGGACATGCACAAGAAAGGACTCTCTGGGAATTGGGGCGGGAGGCACTGGGAGATAGGGAGGGACCGGTGAGGGGAGGGGGAGCAGGGTGTTCGGGGGGGGAGGAGGAGGAAGGGAGGGAACTGGTGTACCTATAAAGTTTGTATGAGCTGACATAATAATAAAAAAAAATGAGCCCTGGAACTTAAAAGAAACTTTACCAGGAATGAAATTAAAATGTCTAAAAAATATCTTAAAAAATGCTTCACTTCCTTAGCCATCAGGAAAATGCAAATCAAAACTTCCGTGAGATATAATCTCACCCCGGTCAGGATGGCAAATATCCACAATACAAACAACAACAAATGCTGGAGAGAATGTGGAGAGAGGGGAACTCTCCTACATTGCTGGTGGGAATGCAGGATCATACAACCACTCTGGCGAGCCATCTGGAGATTCTTAAAGAAATTAAAGATTGAAATGCCATATGACCCTGCGATTCCACTTTTGGGAATAAACTCCCAAACAGCAAAAATTTACCTCAATAGCACAAGCACGACCATGTTCATAGCAGCACTGTTTATAATACCAAAGTCATGGAATCAACCCAAAAGTCCAACAGTTGACAAATGGATAAGGAAAATGTGTTACATCTATACAATGGAGTACTAGTCAGCCATCAAAAATGATGAATTAATGGAATTTGCCGGGAAATGGATGGATTTAGAAACAATTATATTGAGTGAAGTATCCCAGACACAGAAAATTAAGCGCCATATGTACTTCCTAATAGGTGGCTTCTAGTAGCTAACCCATCCAGCCCACCTAGAGACACTCAAGGATAAATCTCTGTAATACCCACAGTAATTTCAAGGATTATGAACAGGAGGGATGGGGTAGGAGGGCCACACCAGAAACAAGGAGAGAGGGGACCATGTTACAGCAGAGAAAATAGGCCACCATTAAGGATTGCAAGTAAGTAATGAGACATCTAGTTAAGTTCACAGACTTTCCTGCCTGATCATTTACAACTGATGGGGTATGATCTTACCAGAAGGGGAGGGCGTGTAGTTTGGCAGATGGAAAGTAACCATTTCGTAGATGGGTGATTGACCCCTCCCTCACCACTGTTTTCCTACTTTTATTACATGTACCTTTAAATATACTCTTATAACAAGACTCTAGTTTAACAGTTTTTTATCTCTGGCCAGGGGATGATATCCAATGCCCATCAGGATGGACTGAAGGGCATTGCAGCAGCAGCAAAACTGAAAAAATATCAATTAACCATAATCCAGAACTTCAGAGACTCTATATCAATCACCTGGAACTAGGCCAGCCTAATCTCTCCCCATCCTGAAGCTCAGGAAATTTGCGGAAGAGGGGGGCAGTAAGCTTGTAAGAGCACAAGGATGGGAAAAGCAACGATATGCAAGATACTTCACACAAGTTAGGGCCAAAGCAATCATATTTGGACTTTACATGCCCTGCACAATGTCCAACACACTATTGACCTCACAAAATCTAGCATTTGCTAAAGGCACTAGGATCCTTGGAGTCAAGGGATTGACAGCCACAGTAGTGTTCCTATGCTTAAGGGTAACACAGGAAAGGGTTCTAGGAAATGCCATTGGGTCCTTGCACCTCATTGGAGAGGAGGACCCAGAGGAGAGTTTGGCATGCACATTAAACGATGCTCTGGGAATGGGAAGAGGAGGCAGTGGGGGATGGGGAGGGAAGGGGGAGGCGAGGGTGGCAGAGGGGAATAGGGGGTTGGAGGGAGGGGTGGACCGGCGTATCTGTTAAGTTTGTATGAGTGGAAATTAAAAAAAAAAGATACAGATGTGACATAGTCCTGTGAATATGGAGTTCAGATGGTAGGCATAATTAGTTCAGCAATGGTTTCTAATTGAAAATTAGGTCATAACAAAACAAATAGTTTCAGGATGGAGAGCAAGCATGGAATAAAATCTGAATAATGCCAACAAAAGGATGAGGAATCCTATTTAAAAGCAGCATAATAAAATAAAATAGAGGAGCATTTGCTTTGTTGCTTTCTATCTTTGCTTTGTTATGTTTTTGTTTTGTGCTCTGTTAATCAGGCACTAATAGTTCCACAGAGCTATACTCAATTTGTTCAGGAAAGGCTGGACTCTAAGAGCCAGTTACAATGGAAGCTTTCTCTACTGAAGCACCTAATCCCATCACAGGAAGATACACACACACACACACACACACACCTTTCTGGTCCTGTCAGAACAACAAAGGAGAAATATTTCATATCTAGAAGAGACACTATTGGAGATAACTGGCCAAGAGCTAAAGTAGTAACCTTATTTTTCACTTGATAGACTCTAAATAAGATTGTCAGAAAAACATAAAATGACAAATTTATTTTACTTTTGGATAATGAACTTTAAACATCAGTATGTGTCAAATATTGCAAGGTATATTTTTATATTAAAATTTTTATTTATTCAAAATTTAAAACTGAAAAGCCTATCAAGCTGTTTCTAAGTAATTCTCTAGCACAATAATGAGCTTGTTTAATCTCAAGTAACAATATTTTATGACTGTTTATTCCAGGATACTATCAGAATATTATTGCTTGTCATTCATTCCTCCTGTCACTCAGTTACTTGAGCATTCCTTGTATCAGCAGTGATGAATGCCAAAAAAAATCACATGACTGAAAAAGGGTTACAGGACAAAAAAAAAAAAGGAAGAGGAGAACAAGAAAAAGAGCAAGAGAAGAAGTAGTCAAGTGCAGCCACAGTAGTGTTCCTATGCTTAAGGGGAACACAGGAAAGGGTTCAGGGAAATGCCACTGAGTCCTTGTACGTCATCGGAGAGGAGGGCCCAGAGGATAGTCTGGCATGCACATTAAAGCATTCTCTGGGTTTGGGGGGGAGGCACTGGGGGGTGGGGAGGGAAGAGTGAGGGAAGGGAGAGCTGGGGGGTCAGGGGAGGAGGAGGGAAGGAGGGAACCGGTGTACCTACTAAGTTTGTATGAGCGGAAATAATAATAAAAAATCTTATAAAAATAAAAAAAAGAAGTAGTCAAGTGATCAGAAAGGGTATACAAGAATATAAGTGATTTTTTAACCATCTTAAGAACCATTTCTTGTCCATGTTTGACATGACCTCCTGTGACTATCATGTAAAACACTTGGAAATGCATTAATTTAGTAAACTACTAGCTTCCACCAAACAAAAGACTGAGAATGCCCCCGGGTAGTATTTGAGACCTACAACAGAGATATCCCCCACTTTGCTGAAACCCACTAACCTGATTTTCACCAAGCATTTTTTAAAAAATCCTCTGTGCTACAGTTCTAAACTTCCAGAATCTGTTAACACAGCAAAACACATAGAACTTGGTGCAGCCTGAATTTGTGTTCCTTAGGTCTTGGAAACTCATAGAAAGGCAGGAGTAGAACAGCTATACTGGGAGGGGTCTCTAAAACCTTTGAAGGTCTTTGGAATTCCAGAAGGCCATCCCCCATTGCTGGACTCTCCCTGAAGAACACCCCTGCTGAGGAACCGACTCCAATCCTCCCAGCAACAAAATGTTCAACTACCCTATGAAAGAATCGTGGAGATGGGCTCTCCACATCCAACAACTTGGTTTCCAGTCTCTCAGGGGCCCAGGAGTAACTGGGTTGGGCCTCAATGGGAGCTAACCAATGAGAAAAAAGCCAGGTTCCCTGTTTTGCTTGGGTGTACAAATATGCCTGACCCCTGGCAGCCATCTTTGGCACCCTAGCCTCTAATGGTTCTTGTTCCTTGCTCCTCATGGATTCCATGCCTAGGGTCCATCAGTTCTCTGGTGTACCTGCCTCTCATGGCACTCAAGGTGCCATGAGTTTGTTTCTGGCTCCATGAGTTCTCCAGTGCACTCTAAATCCTCATGGCACTACACCTCTGGAGTCCATGAGTCCCAGCCTTTCTCTCTCTAATAAACTCTACCTTAATCTTCTTCATGTGTTCTGATTTCAATCTTTGACTCCCCAGAACACTGCAACATTGGGACGGTGGTTCCTGTAATATTTGGCCCCTGAACAGGGACTCAGTAACATTTGGTGAGACTGTTCCTGCAACATTTGGCAACCCAGATGTGACTATCCTATAAGATTTGGTAATTGTCCAATTACCAATGTTCAAAATGTGTCCCCCACAGTCTCATGTGTTTGGCAAGGTCATGGCACCTTGAGAGGTGGAGCCTTGCTGGAGGAAGGCTGTCACAAGGGGTGGACCTTGAGGTGGATTAGTCCCACCCTACCTCCAAGAGAAGTCTACCTTTGCTGCAAGCAGTCTGCAGCTCTCAGCTTCCAAGATGTTTGCGGTGACCTAGCCTTCTCCACCTTTGGCCAGCCAGCCACGCCACCTCACCATGAGAAACTATCTTCCTTCTGGAACTGTAAACTGAATAAATCTCCCTTTCTCCTTTAAGTTGATTGACTTTGAGTGTTCTCTCACAGCAATAGTAAAGAATAACTGTTATAGTAACCCAGAAGAGACATTTGAACAGAAGAAAGACTGTTTCTGCAAAATAAGGCTCTAGAATAAGTCAGCCCTATCCCTTTTGAGGTAAGAATTGTTATTTTACTCGTACCCAAAAAACCCAGTATCTACAGACATCTAGTATCATGGATTCTGTTATCAGGGTATGTATGACTTGCTTACAGAATTCTGACCACAAGCTGTGAATAGTGTGTCACCTTAACAGTCACAGAACTCTACTGTTCCTAATACATGGGAGAGCATTCCTTTGCATTTCCATTGCTCATTGCATTTCCATTGCTCTGTTGTTTGTATCCTGAGAATCTTCTGTCATAATCAAACTATGAGAATTTATCTCTTGAACTCATGAGAGGTATTTTCAGATTAGAACTATGTGATCTAGGTATAAAGAGGGGACATTTGGAAATAGTCTCTAGCACCTTTCACAGGAGAAATTATATAGACAGACAGGTGAGGGGAGGAAGCCAAAAGAGAAGAGTACAGGAATGAGAATTTGGGACAGCATGAGAAGAGGAGCATTTTCCTGGGTACGACCATGATCAACTGTGGCCTCAGATGTTGGTAAGGAGTTGGGATGAGTTATTATAGAAGTGGAGTCATAGGGGTGCGGAGAAAGCTTAGTGCTGGGACCTTGAATATAAACATTCAGTTTTCGTTGCCATCAATGTTAAAGTACACTATTGATACATGTGCATGCTTCTTTGTGATGCTTCAGTTCCCTTTTCTTCAATTTATTTTATTTTTCTCAAATCTTCAATTTCTAAAATGCAGGCTCAACATTAGACAGACTTAAATTCAAACCTATACTCTGCCACTTGCCAATTGCATAACCATGGGTAAATCTTTCAAATCTTGAAGCTCTCATATAAGAAAGTGTGATAAACCTTATTGAACTATTAAATAAAATAAGTTTTTATTTCCAGAAATTCTGATACCTAACAATAAAAATAAGGCTCCAAAGGGAAAACGAAAAAAAATTATGATTACATGGACCAGTGTTTTATGGAGAATGACACCTCGCATAGCTAACTCTTTCCAAATAAATTTCTCCATAACATTACTTTAACTAAAGATAACTTGAATGGATGCTGAGGTAAAGGATACTTACATAAATTTTAGGAAATCTCTTATCTTCACATTGTTTTAAGTTTTTACTTTAATAACCAGGAATCTTCAAAAAAACTTTGTATGTTAAGCATTCAAAAAGAACTAAATAAATAATGTGGCAACTACCTATAATGACTCCCAAGACAATAGGGAAAGAGCTAGGTTCATGTCTCTAATAATCCACTTTGCTTCACTAATAACCATGGTAGATCTACCACTGTTTATCATTCTGAAAGAGTCAGAAGTGTATTAGGCATCTTAAAGCTTAGTAACCTCATCACAATGCATGCAACTTTTTCTTTAGTAAGGATGATACCCTACAATGCTAGTAATATTAGACAATCACTGAAAAAAGTGGCCATGTCAGGCATTCAGTAAGATGTAGAGGAGAATTCCCATCCTGGGATTCAAACAAGCTCATTACTGCTGTGAGACAAACACCAAGTTTCTCCTCTGATCTTCTGAACTTTTGAAATAAGCAGTGGAAATAATTATACGAGACTTAACCTAGTACTACTAGGTTCCAAGATACAGTCATATAGAACCCTTCTATATTTTAAGACTATCAAAATCATTTTTTCTAAAAAGAAACTACAAATAGAAGTACCGTATACATGGAAGCACAAATAGTACAAGGTACAATGGAAATATCTTGTGCTACTTTTACCAGAAGTTATATGCAATTAAACAAAATCATCAGCACCAGGTATATTATACATCCTAATAAGCTGTTGGTAAGAGAGGTCTCAAAGGCCCCCCCAAATTATATAGGATTTTGCCATTGCTCTTGTTTGTCATCAGAAACTGGGAGTAAGAGTCTATTGCTGAAAACACATTAATACAAGTATAAAAACAAACTAGAACTGATCTGGAAACTTTCTCATGACTACCCAGCTTTCACAGTACCAAAAGGTACAAGTTGCTGGGAATGAAAATAAGTCAGTGGTCTCATTCAGTTAGGAAAGCTGTAACATACAATAATGACCCTGACTATTAATGACATGACTATTAATGTACTCACCGTCTATTTCTGATTGAATTTAAGGTCCACTTGTCAGCAGGAAACACATTCTTAGTAGTGTAATCTAAGCCAATTCTTAGTTTTGAAAGTTATTGAAGGAGAGGGGAGGCATAAATCTCAGAGAGGAAAGAGCTGCTAAGGTTTAGCTATATAGACTTGATATCAAACTGCTTTTCAACATTTATCCTTAGACATATATATTAGAGGAGTGATCAAAAATTGACGTGGAGGCTATTATACACAATGGAAAGAGACTCATAACTGGCCAAAGTGCAAAGAATTAATGACTACAAACATCAGCTTTTTTTTTATTAAAAATTTAATTATACATTTTAAAATTTTTTACCAGTTCCCTCCCTCCCCCCTCCTCCCCCTCCCCTTCCCCCAGTGCCTCCCCCCCAATTCCCAGAGAGTCCTTTATTGTATATGCCTAACTCTCCATTGGGTCCTCCTCTCCGATGACATATAACGACCCAGTGGCATTTCCATAAGCCCTTTCTCTTGTTCTTCTTAAGCATAAGATCACTACTATGGCTGTCAATCCCTTGCCTCCAGGGGTCTCAGTGCCCTTAACAGATGCTAGACTTTATGAGGGCAACAGTGCGCTGGACATTGCGCAGGGCATGCAAAGTCCCATTACGATTGCTTTGGCCCCAACTATTGTTGAGAATCTTGCAAATCGTTGCTCCTCCCATCCTTTTGCTCTTACAATCTTACCGCCCCCTCTTGCGCAAATGTCCTTGAGCTCCAGGATGGGGAGAGATTAGACTGTCCTAGTTCTATATGATTGATATAGTCTCTGAAGTTCTGGATTGTGGTTTGCTGATTTTCTTTTGCAGTTTTGCTGCTCCTGCAATTCCCTTCACTCCATTCTGCTGGGCACTGTATGTCACCCCCTGGCCAGAGACAAAAAGCTGTTAAACTGGAGTCTTGTTGTAATAGCACATTCAAGGGTAGATGTAATAAGAGTAGGAAACCTCAGTGAGGGAGGGGTCCATCACCCATTTGCAAAATGATTACTTTTTATCTGCTAGACTATATGCCCTCCCCTTCTGGTGAGATCAGGAAAGAACGTCTGTGAACTTAACCAGGTTTCTCATTACTTACTTGCAGACCTTGATGGAGGCCTATTTTCTCTGCTGTAACATGGTCTCCTCTCTCCTTGTTTCTGGTGTGGCCCTCCTAACCCATCTCTCTTGTTCATAATCCTTGCAATTACTGTGTTTCATAGGTTTACTTTTGAGTGTCTCAATGTGGGCTGGGTGAGTTTGGTACTAGGAGCCACCTATTAGGGAGTACATACGGCGCTTAATTTTCTGGGTTTGGGATACTTCACTTAATATAATTCTTTCTAATGACATCCATTTCCCAGCAAATTCCAGTAATTCATCATTTTTGATGGCTGAGTAGTACTCCATTGTATAGATGTACCACAGTTTCCTTATCCACTCGTCAACTGTTGGACATTAGGTTGATTCCATGACTTTGCTATTGTAAACAGTGCTGCTATGAACATGGTCGAGCTTGTGCTATCGAGGCGAACCTCTGCTGCATGGGGGGTTATTCCCAAAAGTGGGATAGCAGGGTCATATGGCATTTCAATCTTTAATTTCTTTAAGAATCTCCAGACGGCTCGCCAGAGTGGCTGTATGAGCCTGCATTCCCACCAACAATGCAGGAGAGTTCCCCTCTCTCCACATCCTCTCCAGCATTTGTCGTTGTTTGTATTGTGGATTTTTGCCATCCTGACCGGGGTGAGATGATATCTCAGGGAAGTTTTGATTTGCATTTCCCTGATGGCGAAGGAAGTGGAGCATTTTTTAAGATAATTGTTAGACATTTTAATTTCATCCCTGGTAAAGTTTCTTTGAAGTTTCAGGGCCCATTTTTTAATTGGGCCAGTGTTTTCCTTGGAGTTTAATTTTCTAAGTTCTTTGTGCACTCTGGACAGTAGAGCTCTGTCAGATATGAGGTTAGTGAAGATTTTCTCCCATTCTGTGGGTTGCCTTTGAGCTCGTGTGACAATCTCTTTATCTGAACAGAAGCTCTTTAATTTCACAAGATCCCAACTGTTGATAGTTGGTAGCAGTGATTGTGCCATTGGATGTCTGTTTAGGAAGTGTTGGCCTAGCCCAATCAGCTCGAGGGAGTTCCCTATCCTTTCAACTATGGTTTTTAAAGTCTCTGGCCTGATATCAAGGTCCTTGATCAATTTGGAATTAAGTCTTGTACATGGTGACAAGTACGGGTCCAGCTTTAATCTTCTGCATGTGGAGATCCAGTTTTGCCAGCACCATTTGTTGAAGATGCTGTTCTTTTTCCATTGGATTCTTTGGGCCCCTTTGTCAAAGACCAAATGGCTGTAACTTTGTGGGCTTATATCTGGGTCTTCAATCCTTATCCATTGATCTGTGTGTCTATTTTGGAGCCAGTACCAGGCTGTCTTTATAACTATGGATTTGTAGTATAGACTTAGGTTTGGTATGGTAATACCTTCAGCTGTGTTTTTGTTACTCAGGATTGTTTTTGCTATCCTGGGTCTTTTGTGCCTCCATATGAACTTTGAGATTGTTTGTTCAACTTCTTTGAAGATTTGCTTTGGGATTTTGATTGGTATAGCATTGAATCTGTATATTGCCTTTGGTAGGATGGTCATTTTTACAATGTTGATTCTGTCAATCCAGGAACAAGGGAGGTCTTTCCACCTTCTGGTGTCTTCTGCAATTTCTTTCTTTAGGGTTTTAAAGTTTTCATTGTAAAGGTCTTTTACCTCCTTAGTTAGGTTTATACCAAGGTATTTCATTTTTTTAGGGGCTATAGTAAATGGTATTGTTTCTCTCAAGGCTTTTTCACTTCTTTCATTCTGGGCATATAGGAAGGCCTCTGATTTTTGCACATTTATTTTGTATCCTGCCACCCTGCTGAACTTCTCAATTAGTTCCAGGAGCTTCCTGGTGGAGTTTTTGGGATCCCTCACGTATAAGATCATGTCATCTGCAAATAGGGATAGCTTGACTTCTTCCTTGCCGATTTGAATCCCTCTTATGTCCCTTTCTTGTCTTATGGCTTCAGCTAAGACTTCAAGTACAATATTGAATAGAAGTGGTGAGAGTGGACAGCCTTGTCTAGTTCCTGATCGAAGTGGGAATGCTTCCAATTGTTCCCCATTGAGCAAAATCCTTGCTGTTGGCTTGTTGTATACAGCTTTTATTATATTGATAAAGGTTCCTTCCATTCCTACTGTCTCTAGCGTTTTGATCATAAAAGGCTGTTGGATCTTGTCAAAAGCTTTTTCTGCATCTATCGAGAGTATCATGTGGTCTTGGACTTTGGACTGGTTTACATGATGAACTACATTTATTGATTTGCGTATGTTGAACCAACCTTGTGTGCCGGGGATGAAGCCTACTTGGTCCCCATGAATGATCTTTTTAATATGTTTTTGAATCCGATTTGCTAAGACTTTGTTGAGAATCTTTGCGTCTGTGTTCATCAGGGAGATCGGCCTATAGTTTTCTTTTTTAAGTGAATCTTTAT
This sequence comes from Typhlomys cinereus, assembly GCA_023101885.1. Lineage (NCBI taxonomy): Eukaryota > Metazoa > Chordata > Mammalia > Rodentia > Platacanthomyidae > Typhlomys > Typhlomys cinereus. Next base: position 75,403 of record JALPQD010000196.1, read on the forward strand.
TAGGTTTTGGGATTAAGACGATATTAGCTTCATAGAAGGAATTTGGTAGTGTTCCTTCCTTTGCTATTTGATGGAACAGTTTAAGGAGTATTGGTGTTATTAACTCCTTAAATGTCTGGTAGAACTCTGTGCTGAATCCATCTGGTCCAGGACATTTTTTGGTGGGAAGATTCGAGATTACTTCCTCAATTTCCTTATACGTTATAGGACTATTTAAATAATTCACAACTTCCTGATTCAATTTAGGTAAGTTGTGTTTACTTAGAAATTCATCCATCTCTTTTGTGTTGTCAAACTTCACAGAGTATAAGTTTTTGAAATATGATGTTATAATTCTCTGGATTTCTTGGGTATCAGTAGTGATAACTCCATGTTCATTTCTAATTTTGTTAATTTGGGTTTTCTCTCTCTTGCTTTTGGTTAGTTTAGCTAGGGGTGTATCAATCTTGTTGATTTTTTCAAAGAACCAGCTTTTTGATTTGTTGATTTTTTCTATCGTTTTCTTAGTCTCGATTTCAGATATTTCTCCCCTTATTTTGCTAATCTCTTCTCTTCTACTGCTTTTGGGATCAGATTGCTCTAGTTTCTCTAAAGCTTTAAGCTGCATTGTTAAGTTGTTTATTTCTGATGTTTCCATTTTTTTAACGTGGGCATTAAGAGCTATGAACTTACCTCTTAGAACAGCTTTCATTGTGTCCCAGAGATTTTGGTAAGTTGTATTTTCGTTATCATTCACTTTCAGGAAATCTTGAATTTCCTTTGTAATTTCTTCCTGAATCCAGTTCTCATTCAGCATCATAGTGTTAAGTTTCCAGGAGTTAGTGTATTTTCTCTTGTTTGATGTGTTGTGGATGTCCAGCTTTAGGCCGTGGTGGTCTGATAGGGCACAGGTTAGAATTTCAACTTTCTTGTATATGTGTAGATTCATTTTGTGGCCCAGTATGTGATCTATTTTGGAGAAAGTTCCGTGTGCTGCTGAGAAAAATGTGTATTCTTTGGTGCGTGGGTGAAAAGTTCGATAGAGATCTGTGAGGTCCATTTCTTTCAGGGTTTGATTAAGTTCCAAAGTGTCTCTGTTAAGCTTTTGACCTGTTGATCTATCCCATGTAGAGAGGGCGGTGTTGAAGTCCCCAAGAATTATCGTTTGGGGGTTGATTTCTTGCTTTAGACGCTGTAGGGTTTTCTTAATGAATGTAGAGGGGCCCGTATTGGGTGCATATATGTTCAGTATTGTGAAATCTTCCCGGTGAATTGTACCTGTGACTAAAATGTAGTATCCATCCGTGTCTCTTATAATTTTTTTTGGTTTGAAATCCACTTTGTCTGATAGCATAATGGCTACCCCTGTCTGTTTTCTGCTTCCATTTGCTTGTAGAATTGTTGACCAGCCTTTTATTTTTAGAGCGTGCCTATCTTTTGTGGTGAGATGGGTTTCCTGCAGGCAACAGATTGATGGATTGTGATTTTCAATCCAAGTTTGTAATCTGTGTCTCTTGATCGGTGAATTTAGTCCATTAACATTTAGTGTTATAATGGAGAAACTATTGTTAATTCCAGACATTTATTATGTTTAGTAGCTTTTATAAGTATATTGCTTCGCTTTTAATGGTGTTATATTTGCCTTCTGTTCTCCTGGATATGCCTGTTTTTTTCTTCACGCTTGAGTATCATTTCTAGCAGTTTTTGAAGGCCTGGTTTGGTGGCCATGTATCCCTTAAAGTTGTCTTTGTGCTGGAAAATTTTTCTTTCTCCCTCGATCATGACTGATAGTTTTGCAGGGTAAATCAGCCTGGGTTGACATTTTTGCTCATTCAATACTTGAAGTATGTCTCTCCAAGCTCTTCTTGCTTTTACTGTTTTGACTGAGAAGTCATTTGTTATTTTAATAGGTTTGCCTTTAAAAGTGACTTGTTTTTTTCTCCCTTGAAGCTCTCAGCACCAGTTCTTTATCTTGAATGTGGAGTGTTTTAACTATTATTTGCTGCGGTGTGCTTCTATTTTGGTCGTATCTGTTTGGGGTGCGGAATGCCTCTTGTATATGGATGGGCCTCTCTTTTTTTAGATGAGGAAAGTTTTCCTTGATGATCGTTTGAAAAATTTCCTCAGGGGTGGTATTTTGAGATTCTTGCTCCGGTATTCCATGAATACGCATGTTAGGCTTCTTCAGAGTGTCCCATATCTCTTGGATATTTCTCTCAAGTATCTTTTTGGCTTTAACAACCTCTTCCATTGAGCTGGTTAGTACTCCCACTTTATCTTCAAGGTCTGAAATTCTGTTTTCTGCTTCATTAGTTCTGTTGACAAGACTCTCTGTGGTGTTCTGGGTTGAAGATAACTTGTCTTTTAGCTCAGTTTTAAACTCTGCTTGAGTTTGTTTTAACTGCTCTATGCCACTTTTTGTTTCTTGCACTGTTTTTCTCAACTCCTCCAGATGTCTGTTGTGTTCCTCTTCAAAGCGATTGATTCGATTATGTAATTCCTCCCGGATTTCCTCTTTCATAGTATTGAACATGGTAATGATCATATTTTGAAAGTCGTTATCCTGGGTCAGGCTTTCTTGGCCTTTTTCCGCGGGTTTGTTCTTGTTGGAATCTAACATTATGGGATTAATTTCTTCAGTGGGAAATTTGTTTACTTGAGTGTTGCTTCTCATGGATTTGCACTTTGACTTTGACATTGTCATTTTAACTCTTAAGATCTCTCAATTTCACTAAACTGAATTATTTGGCCTGGGGTACTGGTGGGCGGGGCCCAAACGGGGACTCACCTAGGGCGTGGGGTGAGGCCCGGGTGGACCGAGCGCGTGTCCCGACCGGAGGAGCGGGGGGGGGGGGGGGGGGGGGGGGGCGAAAGGGGATGATGGGCGTGTCGGTGTGGAGCTATTTAACCCGAGGGCAGCTGGGGCGGGGCCCGGGCGCAGGGGGAGGTCCTCCTCCTCCCTCGGCCCCCGCGCGGCTCCGGCTGGATGGCGGGAGTTGGAGCCGGGTCCCTGTGGGCTGACCTGGGGGTCCTAGAGCGTGCGGTGAGAGCCCGGCTGGATCTCGCTTATGCGTCCGGACCGGCGGAGCGGGGGGGGGGGGGGGGGGGGTGGCGAAAGGGGACCCATCAGCTTTTTTTTTAAAACATTCTTTTTTTAACATTTTTTATTATTATTTCCTCTCATACAAACTTAATAGATACACCGGTTCCCTCCCTCCCTCCTCCTCCCCCTGACCCCCCTACTCCTCCTTCCCTTGCCCCTCCCTCTCCATTCCCCAGTGCCTCCCCCCCCACCAATCCCCAGAGAATCCTTTAATGTGCATGCTTGACTCTCCTCTGGGCCCTCCTCTCTGATGACATACAAGGACTCGGTGGCCTTTCCCTGAACCCTTTCCTGTGTTCCCCTTAAGCATAGGAACACTACTGTGGTTGTCAATCCCTTGCCTCCAAGGATCTTGGTGCCTTTAGCAAATGCTAGACTTTGTGGGGTCAATAGTGTGTTGGACATTGCGCAGGGCATGTAAAGTCCAATTATGATTGCTTCGGCCCTAACTTGTGTGGAGTATCTTGCATATCATTGCTCCTCCCATCCTTGTGCTCTTACAATCTTACCGCCCCCCTCTTACACAAATTTCCCTGAGCTTCAGGATGGGGAGAAATTAGACTTGCCTTGTTCTAGGTGGTTGATCAAGAGTCTCTGAAGTTCTGAATTATGGTTTGTTGATTTTCTTTTTCAGTTTTGCTGCTCCTTCAATGCCCTTCACTCCATCCTGATGGGTATTGGATGTCACCCCCTGGCCAGAGATAAAAAGCTGTTAAACTAGAGTCTTGTTATAAGAGTATATTCAAAGGTAGATGTAATAAAAGTAGGAAACCGCAGTGAGGGAGGGGTCAATCACCCATTTGCAAAATGGTTACTTTTTATCTGCCAGACTATATGCCCTCCCCTTCTGGTGAGATCATACCCCCTCAGTTGTAAATGATCAGGAACGAAAGTCTGTGAACTTAACCAGTTGTCTCATTACTGACTTGCAGTCCCTGATGGAGGCCTATTTTCTCTGCTGTAACATGGTCCCCTCTCTCCTTGTTTCTGGTGTGGCCCTCCTACCCCATCCCTCCTGTTCATAATTCTTGAAATTCCTGTAGGTATTACAGAAATTTATCCTTGAGTGTCTCTAGGTGGGCTGGGTGGGTTTGGTACTAGAAGCCACCTATCAGGGAGTACATATGGCGCTTAATTTTCTGTGTCTGGGATACTTCACTCAATATAATTGTTTCTAATTCCGTCCATTTCCTGGCAAATTCCAGTAATTCATCATTTTTGATGGCTGAGTAGTACTCCATTGTATAGATGTACCACTGTTTCCTTATCCACTGGTCAACTGTTGGACATATGTGTTGATTCCATGACTTTGCTATTGTAAACAGTACTGCTATGAACATGGTAATGCTTGTGCTATTGAGGTGAATTTTTGCTGTATGGGGGGGTATTTCCAAAAGTGGAATAGCAGGGCCATATGGCATTTCAATCTTTAATTTCTTTAAGAATCTCCAGATGGCTCGCCAGAGTGGTTGTATGAGCCTGCATTCCCACCAGCAATGCAGGAGAGTTCCCCTCTCTCCACATCCTCTCCAGCATTTGTTGTCAAACAGATCAGCTTTAAACAGGGCATTTAAATTTCCTCTTACCCTGAAATTAAGGACTATCACAGGAGAGGGGAAATAAGAATGCAAAAACATTAAAAGAGATTGAATTATGGCTAGGTGGTATGTTTTGGGTAGGATAAGGTGGTTGCATCCATGTAATCACCATAGCAATGTGTACTTCCACAAGACTGCATAAGATTTGTCCTATAAACAATTCACCATGAAAAAGGGAAGAGTTCCCAGGGATTTGCATACCTCCATAAGAGACAATTGAAGGTGCTTTATTCAATGATAATCCCACTGATATATGTTCCACACTCTGGCAAGTATTTAGGCACTTGCCATCAAAGGCAACCCAATAAAACTCAATAGGCCATAAATAAAAATGTGCAAGGAAGATTGACAAGGGAAAAAGTTTTTAGACTGAAATGGGAGAATAAGATTGGATAATAAGAAATAGAAATAACACAAGTTCATTAACTCATGTAATAAAAAATGAAAAAGTAATAAAGTAATACAAAGTGGTAATATTAAAATAGTAATACTAAAAGAACAAAAAATGAAAATCCATGTGAAAATCCATGGACTAATTAAATTTAAGAAACTAGGTTGTTTTGGTGAGTAGATTTGTTTCATAGTCAGGGAAATAGTCTTCTTGATGACAGCTTCATGATGGTGCAGGCCTTAACACAGCAAACAGTTTTCCTGAAGAATCTGCAAAGTGGCTTTTAAAAAAGACTTGTTCTCAAGGACATAAGTCAGGAACCCTAATGTTCTCATAATGGTCCACCAGGACTTGCTTCTTAATATATCTCAATGGGGACCAGATTTCTGGAAGAGTTTTGGAAGAGACAATCCATATTCAAACCAGAGCTGTGACCATATGCTGGGTTTAGTATAGGAATCAAAGACAATTGATGACAAATATCAGAAATTAGCTAATAAACAATTTGATTAATTGTACCTTCTGTGAATACTTCCATAACCACCAAATAATTACTTAACTAAAGAGAGAGACCAAGCATACAAAATCATCAGTATCAATGAAAACATTCTCAAAGAAGATTGGATAAAAGGAAAAAATAACTTGTTAATGGGAAGACACAAAATAAACACGACTACATATTATATTCATGTAATAAAAATGAAAAAGTAATAAAGTAATACTAAAGTAGTAATATTAAAGTAGTAATACTAAAATAATAAAAAAAAGTTTTGGTGAGTGGATCTGTTTCATAGAAGTGTTCAGTATAGCTAAACATCACTCCTCCAAATCATTATACAACAAGCATTGCTGAGGGAAAAACCCTGGGAAAAATCTCTGCAATTGTTTTATGATGTGTGTAAACATTAAGAATGCAGATATAACAGAGTTCCTGATAGCTCTCATTCTGTTTTCTCTCAGGATATTTTATTAATATTTCTCTTTCTTTTCTAGAGATCTGTCCAGAACAAAATTTAAGGATATCACTTTCATTTGTCATTTAATGGAAATTTTCTGTTCTGTACTTTTGCTCTTTCTGCAACAAAAATCCTGGAATCTTGACTAAAAAATATGTAAAATAGATTGTAAAAACTGTCAGGTATGTGCTGAGAAAGGACAGATTAATACCTGTGGACTTGATGCTTAACAAAGCCTTCTCACAATTTGGTTAGGTATGGTGTTACAAGAAATTTGATAATAATTAAAAAAAAAAACACTCCAGGAAATTCCCCACCTTAGCATGAAATAATTACTACCCTGAAAGAATTATGGGAACTAGATATGTTGGATCTCTCTGCACTCAGGAAGAGGAAAGGGACAAGGGTAATTATTCTGTAATGCTGACAGCTATTTTATCACAGTTCTTAAATTCATTTCAGTGAAATGATGCGGTGTTTGTTTCCTTATTTCCCTATCATCTTTATTTGCCTTTGTTTTCTCCATAGCAAAAGTCAACTTGCTAGGTCAGCCCAAGGGACCCAGCTCCTACCCCACCATCCAGCCGGGAGCCCCGCGCAGGGCCGAGGGACGAGGAGGACCTCCCACTGCGCCCGGGCCCCGACCCAGCTCCCCTCGGGTTAAATAGATCCATGCCGACGCCCCCATCCTCCCTTCCGCACCCCGCTCCTCCAGCTGGGACGCGCGCACGGTCCAGGCGGGCCTCACCCTGCGACCTAGGAATTAATCCCATACTGTTAGACTCCAACAAGAACAAACCCACGGAAAATGGCCAAGAAAGCCTGACCCAGGATAACGACCTTCAAAATATGATCATTACCATGTTCAGTACTATGAAAGAGGAAATCCGGGAGGAATTACATAATCGAATCAATCGCTTTGAAGAGGAACACAACACACACATGGAAGAGTTGAGAAAAACAGTGCAAGAAACAAAAACTGGCATAGAGCAGTTAAAACAGACTCAAGCAGAGTTTAAAACTGAGTTACAAGACAAGTTATGTTCAACCCAGAACTCCACAAAGTCTTCTCAGCAGAACTAACGAAGCAGAAAACAGAATTTCAGACCTTGAAGATAAAGTGGGAGTACTAACCAGCTCAATGGAAGAGGTTGTTAAAGCCAAAAAGATACTTGAGAGAAATATCCAAGAGGTATGGGACACCCTGAAGAAGCCTAACATGCGTATTCATGGAATACCAGAGCAAGAATCTCAAAATACCACCCCTGAGGAAATTTTTCAAATGATCATCAAGGAAAACTTTCCTCATCTAAAAAAGAGAGGCCCGTCCATATACAAGAGGCATTCCGCACCCAAAACAGATAAGACCAAAACAGAAGCACTCCACGGCAAATAATAGTTAAGACACTTCACACTCAAGATAAAGAACTGGTGCTGAGAGCTTCAAGGGAGAAAAAAGAAGTCACTTTTAAAGGTAAACCTATTAAAATAACAAATGACTTCTCAATGGAAACACTAAAAGCAAGAAGAGCTTGGAGAGACATACTTCAAGTATTGAATGAGCAAAAATGTCAATCCAGGCTGATTTACCATGCAAAACTATCCGTCATGATCGAGGCAGAAAGAAAAATCTTCCAGCACAAAGACAACTTGAAGGCATATATGTCCACCAAACCAGGCCTTCAAAAAATGCTAGAAATGATACTCAAGCGTGAAGAAAAAAACAGGCATATCAGGAGAGCAGAAGGCAAGTATAACAACATTAAAAGTGAAGCAATATACTTATAAAAACTACTAAACATAATAAATGTCTGGAATTAAAAACAGTTTCTCCATTATAACAATAAATGTTAGTGGAATTAATTCACCGATCAAGAGACACAGATTACAAACTTGGATTAAAAATCACAATCCATCAATCTGCTGCCTGCAGGAAACCCATCTCACCACAAAACATAGGCACGCTCTAAAAATAAAAGGCTGGTCAACAATTCTACAAGCTAATGGAAGCATAAAACAGGCAGGGGTAGCCATTATGCTATCAGACAAAGTGGACTTCAAACCAAAGAAAATTATAAGAGACACGGATGGATACTACATTTTAGTCACAGGTACAATTCACCAGGAAGACTTCACAATATTGAACATATATGCACCCAATACGGGCCCCTCCACATTCATTAAGAAAACCCTACAGCATCTAAAGCAAGAAATCAACCGCCAAACGATAATTCTTGGGGACTTCAACACCGCCCTCTCAACATGGGATAGCTCAACAGGTCAAAAGCTTAACAGAGACACTTTGGAACTTAATCAAACCCTGAAAGAAATGGAACTTACAGATCTCTATCGAACTTTTCACCCACGTACCAAAGAATACACATTTTTCTCAGCAGCACACGGAACTTTCTCCAAAATAGATCACATATTGGGCCACAAAACGAATCTACACATATACGAAAAAGTTGAAATTCTAACCTGTGCCCTGTCAGACCACCACAGCCTAAAGCTGGACATCCACAACACATCAAACAAGAGAAAATACACTAACTCCTGGAAACTTAACACTATGATGCTGAATGAGAACTGGATTCAGGAAGAAATTAAAAAGCAAATTCAAGATTTCCTGAAAGTGAACGATAATGAAAATACAACTTAACAAAATCTCTGGGACACAATGAAAGCTGTTCTAAGAGGTAAGTTCATAGCTCTTAATGCCTACGTCAAAAACATGGAAACATCAGAAATAAACAACTTAACAATCCATCTTAAAGCTTTAGAGAAACTAGAGCAATCTGATCCCAAAAGTAGTAGAAGAGAGGAGATTAGCAAAATAAGGGGAGAAGTATCTGAAATAGAGATTAAGAAAATGATAGAAAAAATCAACCAGTCAAAAAGCTGGTTCTTTGAAAAAATAAATAAGATTGATACACCCCTAGCTAAATTAACCAAAAGCAAGAGAGAGAAAACCCAAATTAACAAAATTAGAAATGAACATGGAGTCATCACTACTGATACCCAACAAATCCAGAGAATTATAACATCATATTTCAAAAACTTATACTCTGTGAAATTAAACAAAACAAAATAGATGGATGAATTTCTAAGTAAACACAACTTACCTAAATTGAATCAGGAAGTTGTGAATTACTTAAATAGTCCTATAACATATAAGGAAATTGAGGAAGTAATCTTGAATCTTCCCACCAAAAAATGTCCTGGACCAGATGGATTCAGCACAGAGTTCCACCAGACATTTAAGAAGTTAATAATACCAATACTCCTTAAACTGTTCCATCAAATAGCAAAGGAAGGAACACTACCAAATTCCGTCTATGAAGCTAATATCGTTTTGATCCCAAAACCTAATAGACTCATTTAAAAAAGAAAACTATAGGCTGATCTCTCTGATGAACACAGACGCAAAGATTCTCAACAAAGTTTTATCAAATCGAATTCAAAAACATATTAAAAAGATTATTCATGGGGACCAAGTAGGCTTCATCCCTGGCACACAAGGTTGGTTCAACATACGCAAATCAATAAATGTAATTCATCATGTAAACCAGTCCAAAGTCCAATACCACATGATATTCTCGATAGATGCAGAAAAAGCTTTTGACAAGATCCAACAGCCTTTTATGATCAAAATGCTAGAGACAGTAGGAATGGAAGGAACCTTTATCAATATAATAAAAGCTATATACAACAAGCCCACAGCAAGGATTATGCTCAATGGGGAACAATTGGAAGCATTCCCACTTCAATCAGGAACTAGACAAGGCTGTCCACTCTCACCACTTCTATTCAATATTGTACTTGAAGTCTTAGCTGAAGCCATAAGACAAGAAAGGGACATAAGAGGGATTCAAATCGGCAAGGAAGAAATCAAGCTATCCCTATTTGCAGATGACATGATCTTATACCTGAGTGATCCCAAAAACTCCACCAGGAAGCTCCTGGAGCTAATTGAGAAGTTCAGCAGTGTGGCAGGATACAAAATAAATGTGCAAAAATCAAAGGCCTTCCTGTATGCCCAGAATGAAAGAAGTGAAAAAGCCTTGAGAGAAACAATCTCATTTACTATAGCCCCTAAAAAAAGCCCCTCCTTTTACTAAGGAGGTAAAAGACCTTTACAATGAAAACTTTAAAACCCTCAAGAAAGAAATTGCAGAAGACACCAGAAGGTGGAAAGACCTCCCATGTTCCTGGATTGGCAGAATCAACATCATAAAAATGACCATCCTACCAAAGGTAATATACAAATTCAATGTTATACCAATTAAAATTCCAAAGCAATTCTTTAAAGAAGTTGACCAAACAATCTCAAAATTCATATGGAGGCACAAAATACCGAGGATAGCAAAGACAATCCTGAGTAACAAAAACACTGCTGGAGGTATCACCATACTGAACCTTAGTCTATATTACAAATCCATAGTTATAAAAACAGCCTGGTGCTGGCTCCAAAATAGACACACAGATCAATGGATAAGGATTGAAGACCCAGATATAAGCCCACAAAGTTACAGCCATTTGGTCTTTGACAAAGGGGCCCAAAGAATCCAATGGAAAAAGAACTGCATCTTCAACAAATGGTGCTGGCAAAACTGGATCTCCACATGCAGAAGATTAAAGCTGGACCCATACTTGTCACTATGTACAAGACTTATTCCAAATGGATCAAGGACCTTGATATCAGGCCAGATACTATAAAAACCATAGTTGAAACGATAGGGAACTCCCTCGAGCTGATTGGGCTAGGCCAACAGTTCCTAAACAGACATCCAATGGCACAGTCACTGCTACCAACTCTCAATAGTTGGGATCTTGTGAAATTAAAGAGCTTCTGTTCAGATAAAGAGATTGTAACACGAGCTCAAAGGCAACCCACAAAATGGGAGAAAATCTTCACTAACCACATATCTGATAGAGCTCTACTGTCCAGAGTGCACAAAGAACTTAGAAAACTAAAAATCAAGGAAACCAATGGCCCAATTAAAAAAATGGGCCCTCGAACTTAAAAGAAATTTTACCAGGGATGAAATTAAAATGTCTAACAAATATCTTAAAAAATGCTCCACTTCTTTAGCCATCAGGGAAATACAAATCAAAACTTCCCTGAGATATCATCTCACCCCGGTCAGGATGGCAAAAATCCACAATACAAACAACAACAAGTGCTGGAGAGGATGTGGAGAGAGGGGAACTCTCCTACATTGCTGGTGGGAGTGCAGGCTCATACAGCCACTCTGGCGAGCCGTCTGGAGATTCTTTAAGAAATTAAAGATTGAAATGCCATATGACCCTGCGATTCCACTTTTGGTTATAACCCCCCATGCAGCAGAGGTTCACCTTGATAGCACAAGCACAACCATGTTCATAGCAGCACTGTTTACAATAGCAAAGACATGGAATCAACCCAAATGTCCAACAGTTGACGAGTGGATAAAAAAATGTGGTACATCTATACAATGGAGTACTACTCAGCCATCAAAAATGATGAATTACTGGAATTTGCTGGGAAATGGATGTCATTAGAAACAATTATATTAAGTGAAGTATCCCAGACCCAGAAAATTAAGCACCATATGTACTCCCTAATAGGTGGATCCTAATACCAAACCCATCCAGCCCATCTTGAGATACTCATAGGTAAAATTATGTATTACTTACAGTAATTTCAAGGATTATGAACAGGAGGGATGGGGAAGGAGGGCCACACCAGAAACAAGGAGAGAAGTGACCAGGTTACAGTAGAGAAAATAGGTCTCCATCAAGGACTGCAAGGAAGTAATGTGACACCTAGTTAAGTTCACAGACATTCGTTCCTGATCATTTACAACTAAGGGGCTATGAACTCACCAGAAGGGGAGGGCATACAGTCTGGCAGATTAAAAAGTAACCATTTTGCAAATGGGTGATTGACCCCTACCATTGCCAAATGCCATATGACCCTGCGATTCCACTTTTGGGTATAAGTATTACATCTACCCTTGAATGTGCTCTTATAATAAGACTCCAGTTTAACAGCTTTCTGTCTCTGGCCAGGGGGTGACATACAGTGCCCATCACGATGGAGTGAAGGGCATTGCAGGAGCAACAAAACTGCAAAAGAAAATCAACAAACCACTATCCAGAACTTCAGAGACTCTATATCAACCACCTAGAACTAGGCCAGACTAATCTCTCCCCATCCTGAAGCTCAGGGACATTTGCGGAAGAGGGGGCGGTAAGAGTGTAAGAGCAAAAGGATGGGAGGAGCAATGATTTGCAAGATACTCCACTCAAGTTAGGGCCAAAGCAATCATAATTGGACATTGCATGCCCAGCTCAATGTCCAACACACTATTGACCTCACAAAGTCTAGCATCTGCTAAAGGCACCAAGATCCTTGGAGGCAAGGGATTGGCAGTCACAGTAGTGTTCCTATGCTTAAGGGGAACACAGGAAAGGGTTCAGGGAAAGGCCACTGAGTCCTTGTACGTCATCGGAGAGGAGGGCCCAGAGGAGAGTCAGGCATGCACAAGAAAGGACTCTGGGAATTGGGGCGGGAGGCACGGGAGATGGGGCGGGAGGGGTGAGGGGAGGGGGAGCAGGGGGCTGGGATGGGAGGAAGAGGGAGGGAGGGAACTGGTGTACCTCTTAAGTTTGTATGAGCTGAAATAATAATAAAAAATACATTAAAATAAAAAAAATGAGTCTCAAAAAAAGTCAACTTGCTATTCACAAACTTTATTCAGAATAAGAAAATCAGGGTGAAAATAACAGGAGTCTTGTCCTATATTGGTGGTGAAAGTTCTAATTGTTATTGTCACTCTGGAATCATTGCTAGATAATCTAGTAAAGTTCATTATATGTATATCCACTCCTAAGATTACTCCCAAAAGTAATGCGCATGTGATCTATGAAACATGCAAATATTAATAGAATTAATTTCACAACAGTTCACATTAGGGAAAATATCAGTTACAACTAGACCAGGTCATAGGGAGTGTTACTGCATGATCAACAGAACCTAAATTTGGATCCTTATGTGGTAAAACACATGTATAATCCCAGTGCTGAAGAGTCAGAAACAGACACATCTCTGGAGTTCATTGGTTTGGTGGTTAAATGAAAACTGGTGACTTCCAGGTAAAGTGAGAGAACCAGTCTCAAATTTTAGGTAGCAAGGGACTAAGGAAAACCTAAACTTTGACCACTACACATGCATGGGCAGACATGTGCATGTTCACCTGTACACACAAACATAGATACATTCATACAAATATTTAAGTATAAATAGCACACATAAACGTACACAAAAATAGACAAAATAAATACAATTTTATTCATAATGTTGTATGCATAAAAGGTGATTGCAGATGTTTGTAAATACATGAATAAACCAAAAAGAATACATAATTTTGAGTAAAATATCAAATAATTTTATGATTTAACTGCCATTTAAAAACTCTCTGATTCCATTTATAAGATGCCCAAAAGGACACAATATTTAATTAACATAGGGAATTAGGGTTCAAATATTTCAAGCTTTTAAACCTTAAGACTATTACAGAGAGATCAAAAAGTGGTTAACTAGTGGAAAAGGGGACTGTGACCAGCAGGGATATTCAGAAAATTCAGGGGTTCCTGTTACATTTAATATCTTGATAAAGAGTTCAGTACACTGATATTAAGACATATAGTTAGGTTATACATTTTCTATCTTTTATATATATTTTAAATATATCTTTTAAAATGAAAGGATTAAACCATCTTTAATAAAAAGGACACAAGTAGGAAAGAAATGCCTATTTACAGATTGTATGATGCTACACTTGAACAATTCCAAAAGTTCCACCAGGAAACCCTTCTAGCAGATAAATATTTTCAGCAAAATCGGTTTAGAAAAAAATATATAAAAAAATCAGTAGCCATCCTACATGCCAAGGACAAAACAAACAACAGAAATGAGGGGAAAGGATACTTTACTTTATAATATTATTAATAATATGTATTATGTATAATATCTTACATAATTTTATTAAAATTGTATATTATTATGCTATATCATTATATTATACATTATATGATTGTATATTATTATAGTAAGGTAAAATACCTTGAAATAAGCTGAATCAAAAGAATGAGAAACCCATTCAATGAAAAATTGAAAACATTTACCAGAGAAATTAAGCAAGACACCAGATGGTTGAAAGACCATTCATATTTAAAAATTAGTAGGATTAATGTTTTTAATACATTTTTTATTATTTCCGCTCATACAAACTTAATAGGTAGACCAGTTCCCTCCCTCCCTCCTCCTCCCCCCGAAACCCCCTGCTTCCCCTCCCTCCCTCCCCATCCCCCAGTGCCTCCCCCCCAATTCCCAGGGAGTCCTTTATTGTGTATGCCTAACTCCCCTCTGGGTTCTCCTCTCCAGTGACGTACAAGGACCCAGTGGCATTTCCCTGAACCAGGATTAATGTTGTAAAAATGATCACCATATGAAAAGCAATATATAGATTTAAAACAATCCCAAAAAAAATTCAATGTAATTCTTCACAGAAATTGCAAAAACAATTTAAAATTTCATATGGAAGTGAAAATGTCCCCGTCAAAAACAGCCCTCAGCATTAAAAATAAACTGCTATACACATTACCCAACATACATGATTCGAAGCTATATTAGAGATCTACAATGCTAAAAGCAACATGTTACTGGCACAAAAACAGACACAACGATCAAAGAATATAAGCCTACAAATAAATATCCATGTGATTTTGACAATGGTGCCAAGTATACACATTGGAGAAAAGACAACATATTCAACAAATGTTGCTAGACAAAGTTTATATCTACACACAGAAAGAAACTTGGGCCTTATTTTTCACCCTGCACACAAAAAACATCAATTCCAAATGAATCAAAGACTTCAATGCTAATATGAAACTCTGAACTTTCCTATAGATGAAAGGATAAGGAAAGTACTTCAAAGAGAGGCTTAAATAGAATAGATCCCATTCACACTGGAAATAAGGTCAGCTATTGAAAGAGGAACTCTATGCAATTAAGAAGTTTCTGTTCAGTAAAAGAAGTGTTAAGCAATGACTCCACCTATACAGGATCTTTGCCAGCTACACATCTGACAGAGGAATGCTGTTCAGATTATTTCAAAAACTCAAAGTATTAAACATAAGAAAGAAAATAACTCACCTTAAAAGGGAAATTTACAACTGAACAGAGAATATTCAAAAGAAGAAATTGAAATATCTGAGAAATACCTTCTACCAAAGATATTGCTAACCAAGTAGAAAGTCAACATGAGAATAGAAAAAAAATCTTCCACTAACTACATAACTGATAGAGAACTAATATCCAGAGTACACAAAGAACTCAAAAATTTAAATATCAAGGATGTAAACAACCTTATTAGAAGGTGGACTATAGAAATCTGAAATTTTTCTCTGAAAAAGATTCAAATGTCTTAAAGAAAAAAAGTTCTACTTTCCAAGCCTCTAGAGAAATGTAATTAAAACTAACCTGAGATATCATCTCACCTCATTCAAAGTGGCTAAAATCCAAAACACAAACAACAAACAACAAAACTTGCAAGGATTTGGGGGGAAAGGAAAACTCACACACCTTGCTGCGGGGAATACAAACATACAATCCCTTTGGAGGTTCCTAAAAAAGGCGAAAATCAATATATTAACACTCCTATACCACTCCTGGGAATATTCCCAAAGAAAGCTATATCTAACTATAGAGACACAGGTACATCCATGTTCATTGCAGCTCTATTCACAATAGTAGATAATGGAATCTGTTTAGATGTCCATTAGTAGGTGAATGGATAATGAAAATATGTACATATATACAATAGAACCCAGCTACTAAAAAATAATGAATGAAATGCTGGGAAATGGGTAAAATTGCAAGAAATTATAGAGCAAAGTATACCAAATACAGAAAGACCAACATCACGCATTCTACCTTATAAGTGGATCCTAGCATAAAACTTTAAAAATTATATACTCAAAGGGAAACTCCCTTAAGATCCAAAAACAACAAAGAATGTAATTCAGTAGGGATAGGGAGAAAAAGATCTCAAAACAAGTGGAGACAGAAGAACACTGGTAAATAGATTAATAAGTTCACTATGAAAGAACAGCTTAAAGAAGAGGGAAGTAAGGGGATAAGTTTTATTAAGAGGTAAAGGAAGGATAAAAAGGCAAGTGGCTCATGGGTAAAGAAGGAACCAAGTAGCTATGAATCCTACAAGTTACTAAACCTCTGGTAAAAGGAATACATACTATCAACATAGTATCAACAGTCATGAAAAACACAGGAGCAACCAATAACTCTCTGAATGGGTTCTAAAACTCCTCTTATTGTGACAGCACTCTTGCCCAATATTGTAAGACTATTAATAAAAGGGAAGAAAGGAAATATTAGACAGGAACAGATGTCTTAATGTTAACTACAAAAATTTGAAAGTAAACCACAATCCAAACACTTATTTAACCTGTAGATAAGAATAACACACAGAGCTCAACCAAGATGCATTATATTACAGTGGAAGACTGGTGAGGCAGAAAACCACAAATGGCTGAAGTGCAGAATACTAGTAGCCCTGGAATGCTCAACTCTAATCAGGCCATCAGAATCTTTCTCCACCCCAAGGCTCAGTAAATATTGGGGAAGAAGAGAGAGAGGTAAGATTATAAGAGCCTAAAGATACGGAGGTATACTTCTGACCAATACACTCTAACTATGACAGGGCTGCTGTACCCAGGAGCTCACTGCAATGAAATCTACCACCAGATCTACACTTGGTCTACACAGCAACATCTCCCCAAGGATTAATGAGGATTTTAGAAGAAACATCTGCACTTGGAAAATGTCTCTGGAGAAAAAACTCCAGACTTATGACTTTGCCCACTGAAGAACCACATATACTACAACATAGACCTAACCACTTCACCAGTACAGGCACCTCAAAGGGAACCCTGTGATCCACACATGCACAAGTACTGGAGGGTAAGTAGGACATGGCTCTATTAAGAGGGAGGAATGGTGGAAAAGGAGAGAAGTAGGTATAGAAGGTAAGAGAGGAGGGATGCAGGTGTGGAGAGTGGTGATGAGGGGGAGAGATAAGGAGAGCATTGAGGACATCACATTGACTGGTTTTGTTTCTATATGAAAAATTTGCAATAAAAAATAAATAAGACCTTCCACACTCATGAATCAGTAGAATTAAAGTTCTGAAAATGATCATCCTACCAAAGGCAATATATAGACTCAATGACATCTCGATCAAAACTGCAATGCAATTCTTCATAGAACTACAAAAAGTCATCTCAAAATTCTTTTTTTTAAGTAACCATTTTGCAAATGGGTGATTGACCCCTACCATTGCCAAATGCCATATGACCCTGCGATTCCACTTTTGGGTATAAGTATTACATCTACCCTTGAATGTGCTCTTATAATAAGACTCCAGTTTAACAGCTTTCTGTCTCTGGCCAGGGGGTGACATACAGTGCCCATCACGATGGAGTGAAGGGCATTGCAGGAGCAACAAAACTGCAAAAGAAAATCAACAAACCACTATCCAGAACTTCAGAGACTCTATATCAACCACCTAGAACTAGGCCAGACTAATCTCTCCCCATCCTGAAGCTCAGGGACATTTGTGGAAGAGGGAGCGGTAATGTGTAAGAGCAAAAGGATGGGAGGAGCAATGATTTGCAAGATACTCCACACAAGTTAGGGCCGAAGCAATCATAACTGGACATTGCATGCCCAGCTCAATGTCCAACACACAATTGACCTCACAAAGTCTAGCATCTGCCAAAGGCACCAAGATCCTTGGAGGCAAGGGATTGACAGCCACAGTAGTGTTCCTATGCTTAAGGGGAACACAGGAAAGGGTTCAGGGAAAGGCCACTGGGTCCTTGTACATCATCGGAGAGGAGGGCCCAGAGGAGAGTCAGGCATGCACAAGAAAGGACTCTGGGAATTGGGGCGGGAGGCACGGGGGGATGGGGCGGGAGGGGTGAGGGGAGGGGGAGCAGGGGGTTTGGGGGGAGGAGGAGGGAGGGAGGGAACTGGTGTACCTATTAAGTTTGTATGAGCTGAAATAATAATAAAAAATGTAATAAAAATTCTTTTTTTATTTTATTATGTGTATTTATTTTTTCCCAATCATACAAACTTAATAGGTACCCTGGTCTCCTCCCTCCATCCACCCCTCCCCAGTCCCCCTTGCACCCTTCCCTCCTTTTCCCTTTCCTTTCACCCCCGTCCCTCCCTTTTTCCCAGTCCCTCTCCATGCCCCCCTCCCATTCCCTGGAGCATTCTTTAGTGTGAATGTCATTAACCAAAACAATCCTGAGCAAGAAAAAACAGTGCTGGAGTTAGTATCAGTCTATCAAATTTCAAACTACACTAGAGAGCTATACTAATGGAAATGGTAAAGTACTGGCACAAAAACAAATACATATATCAATGGATTAGAACAGAAAACTCAGATATAAACTCTAAAACATATAGCCACTTGACTTTTCACAAATTGTCAAATATACATACTGGGGAACAAACAGCATTTTCAACAACTAATATTGGGAAAATTGAACATCTACATGTAGAAGAATGAAAATTGACTGTTCTCTCTCACTTAACAGAAAAATCAACTCCAAATGGATCAAAGACCTCGATATTAAACATGAAATCCTAGAACTGTTAGAAGAAAGATTAGGGAGTACGCTTGAATAGATAGACCTAGGTAAAGATTTTTCTAAACAGAACTCCAAATGCCTAGGAATTAAGATTGGTAATTAACAAGTGGGGCTTCCTAAAATTAAATAGTTTCTGTTTTTCAAAAGAAACAATGGTACAAAAAGAAAACCCACAGAATGGAAGAAAATCTTTAACTGTGACTCTGACAAAGGATTAACCTCCAAAATACACAAAGAACTCAAAAAGTTAAACATCAAAAACAGCAAACAGCAGAGAATGCTGCTGAGGTTGTGGAAAAAAGGAAACATTTATTGATTGCTGGTGGGAGCGTACACTAGCACAGCCACTTTGAGATCAGTGTGGCGGTTCCTCAGAAAGGTAAAAATGGAACTAACATATGAACCATTTTTAGAAATAGCTATATCATTTTTAGGAATAGTTCCAAATAACTCTACATCTTATTGCAAAGACACTTGCTTATTCATGTTCCTTTCAGCTCTAATCATAATAACAAGAAAAAGGAATCAGTCAATATGTCTATCAACAGAGGAAGTATGAGTTTCTGGTCTATGCATTGAGTGAATAGTTAAATCTATGCTTGATGTTACCTGGGTTTATTTAGATTTTGATGAGTTAGGTAGCTCATGCTGTTCAGTCATTGACATTACCTTAACAACAGGTGAGATTTCTCTTCATATAGACTATAGGTGCTAAGCTTCAAGGACTGCTGTGTCTCTAGTCTCTGACTTTAGAAACAAATAGGCTATCCACTACATGATTCCTTGTTCAAGTAGACTTCAGAACGCACTGGGATGATGGCTTCTGTGCTCAGAAGTGGATAAAGTATTTACTTATAGAATAATGGCACAAACCCTGGGATGGTGAGGGTCTGTAGAACACAGTGAGATGAGGGATTTCAAATGTAACAATGGTGATGCAGAGTGAAACAGTAAGTAGCTAGAAGACAAGACTTTTCCTAATGGGACTCAACCGTGTTCTGAGTATATGGGATAGACATATGATCTTTCATCCCAGTATGAAATGTTCACAATTAGGTTAGAAGCAGTTAAAATTAGTTTTGAAGTATAATATGATGTTATCTTTGTGCTCTCACTTTCATCACCCTTTGCAACATATAAAGTATGCTGTAAGGACTATTCCTTTGTTTGTATTGCAATATACATTTCAAACCTGCTCTTTTCATTTCATTTACTAATGACATTTATCCAAGCTCTCATCACATTATGTCTAAAATTATGGTTCTAATCTGATTGTTGCTGAAAAATTACATTTTTCTCAATGTCTTTTCATTTATTTTTCTTAATGCTTTTCAATCCATTATCAGAGCTTTCTAGGCTTAATCTCCCACAGCATTTCCAATAATAAAGTCAATAAATTATCTATTTGGCAAAGATTTTATGCTTTCCTTTTTGTTACTGACATATTTTATCCAAAACTTATTTGATTATTAAAATGGGATTTAATAAATGTCATCATCATTGGCTATGACCAATGCTCTGAGGTCCTGGTGAATATCTTAGTGATGCACAACATCTATTGCATGCTTAGTCTGTGCTGACCACTGAACTCAGTACTTCACATGTATTCATCAAGGTTTTCATAAGAAATTAAGTCCCTTTGATAATTTCCACTTAATAGATTAGCAAATCAAGGTATGGATCTGAATTCTCTCTGTCTGACTCAAAAATAGATATTTTCATTAGAAGGCAAAGCAAGAATTTTCCAAGGTAAGCTTCTTACGAATTAGTGGGTTCTTTTTTTTTATTAAAAATTTAATTATACATTTTAAAATTTTTTACCAGTTCCTTCCCTCCCCCTTCCTCCCCCTCCCCTTCCCCCAGTGCCTCCCCCCCAATTCCCAGAGAGTCCTTTATTGTATACGCCTAACTCTCCATTGGGTCCTCCTCTCCAATGACATATAAGGGCCCAGTGGCATTTCCATAAGCCCTTTCTCTTGTTCCCCTTAAGCATAAGATCACTACTATGGCTGTCAATCCCTTGCCTCCAGGGGTCTCGGTGCCCTTAACAGATGCTAGACTTTATGAGGGCAACAGTGCGCTGGACATTGCGCAGGGCATGCAAAGTCCCATTACGATTGCTTTGGCCCCAACTATTGTTGAGAATCTTGCAAACCGTTGCTCCTCCCATCCTTTTGCTCTTACAATCTTACCGCCCCCTCTTCCGCAAATGTCCCTGAGCTCCAGGATGGGGAGAGATTAGGCTGTCCTAGTTCTGTGTGATTGATATAGTCTCTGAAGTTCTGGATTGTGGTTTGCTGATTTTCTTTTGCAGTTTTGCTGCTCCTGCAATGCCCTTCACTCCATTCTGCTGGGCACTGTATGTCACCCCCTGGCCAGAGACAAAAAGCTGTTAAACTGGAGTCTTGTAATAGCACATTCAAGGGTAGATGTAATAAGAGTAGGAAACCTCCCTGAGGGAGGGGTCCATCACCCATTTGCAAAATGATTACTTTTTATCTGCTAGACTATATGCCCTCCCCTTCTGGAAAGGAATTAGTGGGTTCTTATAACCACACTACATAAAAAGTAGGAAAAGGCCTGTTCCTGGAATGAGAAAACATATGTTTTAATAAGAAATCTTCTGGTGGGTTTATTATGAGAAAGTCAGTTCTCCTTGATGGGATTCCATGTCCTTATCTGTGAAATGAGTGTTAAATCACATTTCCTCTATGGTAGTGGTTTTTATTTTAATATTATTTCCACCTATCCTTGCTAATACTAAATGAATATTAATGTGTAGTGAGAGAAATTGAAACAGAGACCGAACTAACTGAAACAGAAAGCTGAACTCACAATACATAAAATCTCATTTGTTTTTTATTTCTCACCTTATAATATGCCTGAATGGCTTAAGCATGTTGTATGCCTGAGTCAGCATTTGCAAGGTAACCTTGACCATGCATTCATTGCACCAAAATGAATGCAGTAGCAAGTTGTTGGAAAGCACATTCTCAAATGTCAATTGGCAACATTTTAGTTAATAGCTTCTTGACTATAACTATGTTCTGTGTGTGTTGCTAAACTAAGGCTTGAGATTCTGGGTATTAAAATTGAGCTTTTCTGAACAATTCCTAAGCAAAAACAAAAGGACAGGTGACCAATGAGGTCTCAAATATGCAGTGATTGTAGGATCTATTCCACAATGCAACACAGGAAGTTACACTCTATTCCAAAGTGTGTGTGTGTATATATATATATGGATACCATTTAAAAATACATTTTGGTTAAAAAAATTTCTTTTTATAATTTACTTATCTGTTTTCCTATTTTCCAGATTGTAAGACCTTACAAAGTATTTTGGAACTCAGTGTAAACATTTTGTTTTCTAAACTGTTCAATGTGAATTTCAATTTTTGGTTTTCTTATTATTATTTTTCCTAGTACTTTTCCACATTCTCATTTGTCAAATAATATTAACCATGTGCCAAAATATATGATAGCTATTGTGGAAAAAGAAAAGATTATTCTCAGCAAATTCCAACACTTAAATTTCACTACTTACATGAATGCATATACACAATCACTAAAAGTAATACATGAATATTATGGTAATATAGCCAGGATTTCTTCATACTTTCTTTAGCTATATGCACATGTGATTGAAATCAAGTCTCAATTTACCTAAGTTACTGTGTCACTTTTATTATTTCTATAACAAAAACCTGACAAGAACCAACTTAAAGAAAGAAAGGTTCTTCTGAATTACATTTGAAGGGATACAGTCCTTCAGATCAACAGAAGCATGAGTTGGTGATTACACTGAATCTTTGTCAAGGAGCAAAGCAACAAATGTCTGCTCATGCTCACTTCCCTTTATCCATTTATAGAGTTCAGGATTCCAGTTAGGGAATGTTGGAATCTATGGCGAGTGGGTCTTCCTACCTCAATTAAGGTAATCAACGTAATACCTCACAGACATTCTTAGGAGCTAGCTTTAGTCTAAATAATTTCTCACAAATGTACTCTTGGGAAGTTTATGTCCTAGATGTCAAATTGACAATATGAACTGCCACATTCAGTATTCAGTTTCTTTTATTTCAGCATAAAATTTCAAAAAGAAATTTTGAAGCAAACTTGAATATGTTGAACATAGAAAGGTATATTCTATCCATGATTGAAAACATATGAAAAGTTGAGCTGACTAGATTGTATGAAGGAGAAAGTCATTAAGAGTTCACACATGAAAGAGGATGAGCAGAACTTTGATAAAAATGATTATTGTAAAGTGATGATATAGACGTAAAAGTGGAACTAGGACAGAGAGAGGTGGCTTGTTGAGAGGGATTCTGTGAAGGTGCTGTGGCAAGTTTAATGGAGAGAAAAGATACTTGTTCAACTCTCCAACCAAGTCCCCTTTGATTCCTGAGCAGATGATTCATGTTATACATTCATTTAGCATAGAAGCAGAAGTTTTAGGAAGAGAAGAAATGGAATAAATGTTGAATCTGCTCACTCCACATAGGGAACACAGAGAGAGAATGCAAGAATTCTAGTTTTCAACTCTTAGCTAAGGTGAAAAGATTTTCCTGCACCCAAATATTTCCTGTTATTCACTTTCTCTGTTATGCAATTTATTATTTTTTATGCATATCTACTGTTATGCAATTTATTATTTTTTTATTTTCTTTATTCCATTGAATCTCCTTCGAATTCTCTAGATACTACATAAAAATCCCACAGAATTGTCCTTTTTTACATATTATTCAATTGGAGATCATTTTGTTTAATCATTCCAAGCAATAGTCTCAAGTGAAATCTTTTTAGGAATAAACTATCTCATAATGTAGATCATAGAAAGGGAATATCCTGATCTCAATAGTGCTAACTGAAAAGTTACACAGCAAAAGGAATCTTTTATGTAGATTCAGAAATCAGAAAGTTGCTATGAAGAGTAGTAATTTCAATGAAAAGATCACTAGAGATCTGAGTCCCCAGAACAGACAAACACTCTTATTCTTTGGATTCTTCTGTCTCTGAAAATATGGGGTAGCCACAGTCCTTGGCAATCCCAGGAAACAGTGATTCGACAAATTCAAATTGCAGCTTTGTCTCAGATCAATCAAAGAAACGACTTCCCAGTTTTCGGTTTCCCTGCAGACAAAATGAGAATGGTATGAAGTATCCATATTTGGACAGAACCTTGAGGACAAAATCCTTTGAGGATGTGAAGTATTTAATAGCAAATAAGATGGAATAGAAAATTTGGCCAATCATGTCACAGGACTGGCTGTGACCACTTACTACTTTTCAATTTCCAAATTAATGCCAAAATGAAAATTCCACCAATTTTTGAAAAACTTGAATCTGTTCTTATAATCCTAGGGTTTGCATTGCTGATACATTATAATTTTTGTGTACTCCAAGATTTTTATGCTTATAGGGCACTGCTATAAGTTGTGGATAATCTATTTTCCACTGCTATCATACTGTGTAAACTACTATGTTGGCAGTATTTTAGCCTTTCACATTTTGAATCAGTGCCCAGAATAATTCTAACAATATTCTGATTTTCTATAAATAACCTCAAGGAAGAAAACTCTTCAAAATGCTTGTGTATTCATTTAGCTTCACTGGGCATGCAGACCAAGTATAAGGTGAGTCTGAAGGGTAAGTGATACTTAGCTCATCTCCCTACTAATATCCATATCTTATTGGGCTGCCAGAAACTGTCAGAGAACATTAATAGCTGAGCTCATATTTTCTTAGCCTTTTCAGCTCAAGAAGAAATTATGGGATAGAACTTAATTTGGGGCTTTTCCAAAATGCTCAAACAATAATTTCATCCCAAAAATCCAGCTTTATCAACAGTACTATAACTCAGCTGTATCGTCCAGAAATACATCCTAATTTCCAGAGAGAGGAATGTCTCATTTCTTTGTAGAAATCTAGAATAATCAAAATGGTAGCTAGATAACTGCATGAGGGCAGACTGAGGGCAGAGACTGGACAGAGCCTTGTTACTGCATAGGGTGAGACTGAGAGCAGGAAACTGTACAGAACCTTGGGGTCATAGGAGATGCACTCACTGAATACAACTGAATAATATTACAGCCTCATATATCAATGGGAAAAATAAAATGAAAAGCTTCTGTTCCCTTTTACCTCCTTAAAGTCACTTGTTTTACCTTAATAGGAAAAAAATTCTCCAGAATTCTATCCTAATTCTGCCAAAATCTTCTAACTCAGGTATTGGATAGGAATCCTCCCTCCCCAGACTGTGTCATCACTGGTTACTTACGTTTCAGAAGATGATATTTATTATTAATCTTCGTTATGATAGCATGGTGTGGGCTATTGTTGGTGCTGAAACTATAAGGTATTGTGACATTCAATTATATGGTAAGTAATCATTCATTTCCATTCTTAAGGTTCCCTCCAGAACCTGTTAGTAAGACCCTATTACTTAAAACACTATATACATTGGTCACAAGACATAGGAACATATTAGTTTGGCGTGATCTGGAAGCATCCTCCTTGCTGCCCAGCTTTCATGGTCACAGATACTACTATGCAAATTTCTAGGGGAAAATTGCAATCCACAGTCTCACTTGGATATGAATGACATGAAAGTTAAGGAGTAATCAAAGTGCTAAAAATTCATTTATGTAAGTCTATATGTAAAATGCACATACATTTTATTGCATTTCACAAACAAAGGCAGGTGAAATTTTGTCTTTCTCTTCCATTAAAATTCCTAAATTTTCTGGTTAAAGAATCTCTGATTATTAACTTGATTGGACTGTGCATGGTAAATAAAGCACAGGTTGAACAAAATTCTCCTCAAATGACAAATGAATTCAGCACACTGGGTTTGCTCTTTAGTTCTACTAAATTTTTTGATATTCTAGTAAACAGCACATTGCTCACATTGCAAATTATGCATTTTACTAAACAGCAAATTTTTAACCCCTCAGTCAATGATTGTCCATCAAGAATACAGTAAGTCCTTGTCACAAGTGCTTCAGATCATTGCAGTAAATGCAACTATGTGAAGCCATAGTTCTCTTGTTCTAGAAACTTCCTAGGCATTAGGAAAAGTTTCATATCACAATATTTTCAACATACAAATATGTGCTTTTAAAGCATATATGTTCTTATGTATATTTTCTACCATTTCTTCCTTACTCCATTAGTTTTCCACATTTAAATATTTAACAAGGTATAATGCTTCTGAGTTTAAGCTATTTTGCTTTCTTATGAGATATAAAGGCACTAAGTAGAAAAAAGATGGATTTATTTTCCTTTTGACTTCAAAAGATTCATATTAAGGCTGGAGAGATAGCTTGGGGATTAAAGGCTCTACTAAATAAGCAAAAGCACCTGAATATGAATCCCCAGATCCCACAACATAATGCCTGGCAGAAATTGCAATGACATGTAATTCTGGCCCTAGAAACCAGAGCCTGGAAAACTCAGAAGAAAGCAATAAGTAAGTACAACAATTTAAGATGATTCCCAATAACGCAAAAAGATTTATACTATGGGATAGATTGATAAATGAAGGGGAGGGTGGGAAAAAGAAGGAGGGGGAGGAACAATCATTCATTTTGCTTGTAAAAAATTCAAAAAGAAAGAAATAAACATTTTTACTGGAGGAATACAAAAGGATTCATGCACAGGAAAAAAAATTCAAGAAAGGATCATGCTCCTGAACCAGCAGGTGGCAACACCAGAAGACTGAAGAGGAGGTTCCAGAACCCCAAGTCTTAGTTCTGACATTGCTCAACCAAGTGAGATATCCACCAAAAGATAGATGTAGAAGTCCTTGAAACTGGGAGACCTGGCTCTGCCCTTTTTAAACCCCTTATGCAAGGGGAAAAAAAAAGAGTTGCCCAAAGACCTGTGTTCCCTCCCCTTCATCCTAATTCAAATATAAGACTGAGTAACTAGAACACTAAATCAAAGGAATGAGTAAATATATCTTTTAAAAAATGAACTAGACAGTAACAACCAACCAGAGTGCGGAGTAGGTAACCCTAAGATGCTCAGATAGAATCAAGCCAACCAAAGCACTCCCTATTCTTAGGTTAAAGAAACTTACAGAAATGGGGCAATAAGATTGAAAGAGCCTAAAAGAGAGGAGTTCCATGGCTGGCCAAGTCATCCTACTAATGATAGAGCTGATGCATCCTCACCAGACCTATACTATTACTGACAATAATATTCCCCCATAGACTAGTGGTAACTCAGGAGAAATAATTACATGAAGGTGTAACTTTAGGGGCTAGGGCTACACAAGGTAAAGGAAAATGCCCCTATCAGTGGGTTTACCCAAAGCAGAATCACGTAATCTGTCACAGAAACCTGAGTCTATATTAATACAGGCAAGGCAAAGGGAACCCTATGTTCCACAGAAGCAGACAGACAGGAGAGTGGGTAGGAAAGGGATGGATTGGTTAAGTGAAAAGAGTGTGAAAAGAAGGAGAAATGGAGGGGATCAAGAGCAACCATCCATTATGTGCACTTAAGAACACTAAATATTAATTTAAAAATTTAAAAAACATGGACATCTATAAAGGAAATCTGCAATACCTTGAAAAGACCAAACCTAGAGGTTATAGGTAAGCAAAAGTAAGAAGAAAACCAAGCCAAAAATATAACCAACATTTTCTTTTAGATTTTATTTATTTATTTATTTATTTACTTATTTACTTACTTACTTACTTACAAACATGATTTATGTCTTTGGACCTCCTCATTTACCTCTCTCCTCTCTCAACCTTCACATCCACACACCCCTCTCCTACTGTTCTTCAACAATCCTGCTCTGTCCCACCCACATTCCTGTCCTCTGCTTGTGTGTATCACAAGACTCCCTTTGGTATTTCTGTGTTGGTACAAGAGTCAGATTTCTGTTGGGTTTATGCGGCTCTTCAGTGGGAAAGTCTGAAGTGGAAAATTTCCTCTTCCCTTATCCAGTAACTGCTTCTGAGACACTGTCTGCGAGCAGTTGTTTCTCCTAAGATCCTGGTTAGCCCTTGAGAGAATATTGATAAGTCAGCCACTGTGTAGATCTAGTGGTATAAGTTCTTATCACATTGATCTTTGGGGTACAGCAGCACTGTCATGGCTACAGTGTGTTGGTCAGGAGTTCCTCACCACAAATTTAAGCTCATACAAACTTGCCATCCCTTTATTTTGCAAGATTCCCTGAGTAATGGTGTGGAACAAGATTTCAATGGGTGAATTGAGACTAAATATTCCAAATTCTCTGTGCTCTGCATTGATGTTATGTTCTACCTCACTTGTTTTCCATAAAAATAGGGTGCAACTTGCTTGAGTTCTGAGAGCCTATCTTATTCAAGGGTTAAAAAAAGACTGTTTAAATGGCATTTTCTTACAGAATTTTTATAACTAACACTAGGATATCTGTTCCTCTCTATTTCCTTTGTGCTGTTATTTTGATAGGGTTATAGTACCAAGCATGATTTCCCTGACATTTAAGGATTTAGAACCTATTCAGAGAATAATTGCTTTCCTAAGGGTTTTACATACCTCTTTTGCTCCCCTAAATTCTTCTTACCATAGTTGTGTTTTACAGGATTTTCTATTGGGTTAGACCCTTGATCTCTTTTCCCCTGAGCCACTTAACTCTTTTCTTCCCTCCCTTATTCTTTATTAATACCCATCACAACCTAAGAATGTGAAAGAGCTATACAATGAAAACTTTAAAATCCTAAAAAAAGAGATTGCAGAAGACATAGGAAGATGTCAAGACCTCCCAAACTACTGGATCAGAATTAACATTTTTAAAATGACCATTCTACCAAAAGTATTATACAGATTCAATGCAATAGTAATCAAAATTACAATCCAATTTTTCACAGAAATTGGAAAAACAATGTGAAATTTAACATGGAAACACAAAAACTCCAGGATTTAAACTGTGTTGTAAAGCTGTAGTAATGAAAACGGCCTAGTACTGCTTTCAGAAAAGAAATAAAGAACAATGGATTAAATCTGAAGACTCAATATAATCCCAGTTCCTTAAATTCAACTGATATTTGACACAGGTGACAAAAAATTAGAAAAATGGCATTATTTTCAACAAATGTTGCTGGAAAAGTATTGTATATCTTAAGGCCAGAGACTATAAAAACCATAATTGAAAGGGTAGGGAACTCCCTCCAACTGATTGGGCTAGGCCAATAGTTCCTAAACAGACATCCAATAGCACAGTCACTGCTACCAATTCTCAACAGTTGGGATCCTGTGAAATTAAAG
This sequence comes from Typhlomys cinereus, assembly GCA_023101885.1. Classification (NCBI taxonomy): domain Eukaryota; kingdom Metazoa; phylum Chordata; class Mammalia; order Rodentia; family Platacanthomyidae; genus Typhlomys; species Typhlomys cinereus. The sequence goes on from JALPQD010000196.1 coordinate 104,425, forward strand.
AGCTTCTGTTCAGATAAAGAGATTGTAACATGAGCACAAAGGCAACCCACAGAATGGGAGAAAATCTTCACTAACCACACATCTGATAGAGCTCTGCTGTCCATAGTGCACAAAGAATTTAGAAAACTAAACACCAAGGAAATTAATGGCCCAATTAAAAAAATGGGCCCTGGAACTTAAAAGAAACTTTACCAGGGATGAAATTAAAATGTCTAACAAATATCTTAAAAAATGCTCCACTTCCTTAGCCATCAGGGAAATGCAAATCAAAACTTCCCTGAGATATCATCTCACACCGGTCAGGATGGAAAAAATCCACAATACAAACAACAACAAATGCTGGAGAGAGTGTGGAGAGAGAGGAACTCTCCTACATTGCTGGTGGAAATGCAGGCTCATACAACCACTCTGGCAAGCCGTCTGGAGATTCTTAAAGAAATTAAAGATTGAAATGCCATATGACCCTGCGATCCCACTTTTGGGAATAACCCCACATACAGCAAAAATTCACCTTGATAGCACAAGCATGACCATGTTCATAGCAGCACTGCTTACAATAGCAAAGTCATGGAATCAACCCAAATGTCCAAGAGTTGATGAGTGGATAAGGAAAATGTGTTACATCTATACAATGGAGTACCACTCAGCCATCAAAAATGATGAATTAATGGAATTTGCCAGGAAATGGATGGTATTAGAAACAATTATATTAAGTGAAATATCCCAGACCCAGAAAATTAAGTGCCGTATGTACTCCCTAATAGGTGGCTCCTAGTACCAAACCCACTCAGCCCACCTTGAGAAACTCAGAGATAAATCTATGTAATACCTACAATAATTGCAAGGATTATGAACAGGAGGGATGGGGTAGGAGGGCCACACCAGAAACAAGGAGAGAGGGACCATGTTAAAACAGAGAAAATAGGCCTCCATCAAGGACTGCAAGTAAGTAATGAGACATCTGGTTAAGTTCACAGACTTTGGTTCCTGATCATTTACAACTGATTGGGTATGATCTCACCAGAAGTGGAGGGCATATAGTCTGGCAGATAAAAAGTAACCATTTTGCAAATGGGTGATTGACCCCTCCCTCACTGTGGTTTTCCTATATCTACCTCTTATAACAAGACTTTAGTTTAACAGCTTTTTATCTCTGGCCAGGGGGTGACATGCAATACCCATCAGGATGCAGTGAAGGGCATTGCAGGAGCAGCAAAACTGCAAAAGAAAATCAACAAACCACAATCCAGAACTTCAGGGACTCTATATCGACCACCTAGAACTAGGCCAGCCTAATCTCTCCCCATCCTGAAGCTCAGGGACATTTGCAGAAGAGGGGGCGGTAAGATTGTTAAGACCACAAGGATGGGAGGAGTAATGATATGCAAGATACTCCACACAAGTTAGGGCCAAAGCAATCATAATTGGACTTTGCATGCCCCACGCAATGTCCAACACACTATTGACCCCAAAAACTCTAGCATTTGCTGAAGGCACGAAGATCCTTGGAAGCAAGGGATTGACAGCCACAGTAGTACTCCTATGCTTAAAGGTAACACAGGAAAGGGTTCAGGGAAATGCCACTGGGTCCTTGTACGTCATCGGAGAGGAGGGCCCAGAAGAGAGTCTGGCATGCACATTAAAGGATTCTCCGGGTATTGGGAGGGGAGGCACTGGGGGATGGGGAGGGAGGAGTGAGGGGAGGGGGAGCAGGGGGGTCGGGGGAGGACAAGGGAGGGAGGGAACCGGTGTACCTATTAGGTTTGTATGAGTGGAAATAATAATAAAAAAGGTAAAAAAGAAAAAAAGACTTTAACAGATTTTTATCTCTGGCCAGGGGGGTGACATACAATACCCATCAGGATGCAGTGAGCAGCAAAACTTCAAAAGAAAATCAACAAACCATAATCCAGAACTTCTGAGAATCTGTATCAACCACCTAGAACTAGGCCAGCCTAATCTCTCCCCATCCTGAAGCTCAGGGAAATTTGCGGAAGAGGGGCGCAGTAAGATTGTAAGAGCAAAAGGATGGGAGGAGCAATTATATGCAAGATACTCCACACAGGTTAGGGCTGAAGCAATCATAACTGGACTTTGCATGCCCTGCACAATGCCCAACACACTATTGACCCCACAAAGTCTAGCATTTGCTAAAGGCACCAAGATCCTTGGAGGCAAGGGATTGACAGCCACAGTAGTGTTCCTATGCTTAAGGGGAACACAGGAAAGGGTTCAGGGAAAGGCCACTGGGTCCTTGTACGTCATCGGAGAGGAGGACCCAGAGGAGAGTCTGGCATGCACATTAAAGGATTCTCCGGGGATTGGGGGGCAGTCACTTGGAGATGGGAAGGGAGTAATGAGGGGAGGGGGAGCAGAGGGGTTCGGGGCAGGAGGAGGGAGGGAGGAAACCAGTGTATCTATTAAGTTTGTATGAGTGGTAGTAATAATAAAAAAATGTTAAAAAAATATTGTATATCTATATGTATAACAATGAAACCATACCCTTATTTGTCTCACGACACAAAAATAAATTCCAAATGGATGGAAGAGCAACTTACAGAATGGGATATTATCTTCAATAACTACATATTCAATAGAAGACTAACATCCAGAATACACAAAGAAATCCAATAATTAAAAACCAAGGAAGTAAATAACTACATTAAAAAATGGGCTATAGCATAACCAGACCAGCCAACTCTCTCACCATCCTAAAGCTCAAGAAACCTTGCAGAAGAGGACGTGGCAAGATTATAAGAACCCAAAGATGAGGAGATCTACCAATGGACAAGATACTCTGCTAAAGTCTTGACTTCAGCAGCCAGGACCTCACTGTATTGCGATTGGACTTACTGCACAATGGCTTACATGTCAACTAGGACCTAGAAACTACCATGGATCTCAGGGGAGATGGCTTCAGGTAGTAGGCTCCTTAGAGACAATTGTTAAACATATACAACAGTGTTCCTACATTAGTGGGCAGCCCAAGAAGAGGCTCCAAGGTATGTCACAGAGTCTTGAACTCTCTACTAATGTAGATGATTCAGAGGGAACTTCAGGACCCATCTAATCTGAAATTCTGGAGGTTGGGAGGGAGAATCTTGAAAGCACCAAGAGATAGGATGGAGGGAGGAAAGGGGGAGGAAGAGAAGGAGGTATGAGAGAGAGAGCAGGATGGGGGATGGAAAGAGTGGGGGAAGAAAGTAGGAGGGGGACTAGGGTAACAACCCATTGAGCTTGTATAGGTAAAAAATAAAACAGAAAAAAAATGGGCTATAGAACTGAAAAGAAACTTCCAGAAGATGAAATTCAAATGTTTTATAAACATCTTTTAAAAAGTTCTGCCTCCCTAGTCATTAGGAAAATGTAAATTTAAGCTACCCTGACATATCACATCACTTCAGTGAGAATGGTTATGCTCCAAAACACAAGCAACAGCAAATGGATGTGGGGAAAAGGGAATACTCATACATTACTGGTGGGTTTGTAAACTCATAGACCTAAAAAAGTTAAAACTCAGAATTCCATGTGACTCAGTCATTCCCCTCCTGGGAACAGTCCCAAAGAACCCTGTATCCTTCATCAGAGACATATGTGCAACTATGTTCATAGCAGTCCTTTTCACAATTTCAAAGAAATTGAAACAACCTAGATGTCCAACAGTAGATGAATTCTTAATGAGCATGAAGTACATATATACAATGGAATGTTTTTCAGCTCCCAGGAAAGATGAACTAATGAAATTTGGCAGTAAATTGATGAAACTAGAGGAAATTATACTGAGTGAAATATCCCAGAAGCAGAAATACAGACATTGTATATTCTCTCTTATAAGTGAAGTTTAGCTTTAAAGCATCAATTTGATAGAATCAAACAGAAACTCTTACAACACCCACGAATGCAAATAACACATGTGGGGGTGGGGTAGTACAAGAAGATCCCAAAAGAATAGAGGGAAAAGAAAATGAGCAAACTGTTAAAAAAAAAAAAAGGGCTTCTCAATCATAATTGGACTTTGCATGCCCCACACAATGTCCAACACACTATTGACTCCACAAAGTCTAGCATTTGCTAAAGGCACCAAGATCCTTGGAGGCAAGGGATTAACAGCCACAGTAGTGTTCCTATGCTTAAGGGGAACACAGGAAAGGCTTCAGGGAAATGCCACTGGGTCCTTGTACGTCATCAGAGAGGAGGGCCCAGAAGAGAGTCTGACATGCACATTAAAGGATTCCCCAGGGATTGGAAGGGGAGGCACTGGGGGATGGGGAGGGAGGAGTGAGGTGAGAGGGAGCAGGGGGCTCGGGGATGGAGGAGGGAGGGAGGGAACTGGTGTACCTACTAAGTTTTATGAGCGAAATAATAATAATAAATGTTAAAAAAAAAGAAAAAAAGGCTTCTATATAGGAAAAAGATAGGAATAAACAGGAAAATGTCACGGTGAATAGTGGAATTATCCTCTAGGTAATAAAACACCTACATATTAACCCCAGAGCAAACCCTTCCCATGAAAGGAACACCCATCCCCAGCACTGTAAACCAGTAAATGGGGAACAAACTGACAGTGGACAGAATCAGATATCTCAATAGTCACCACAACTTCCATTTATACACCTCTCATTTTATTTTGGATAAGAGAGGATCTCAAATTCCAGATATGATGCAGCTGATGGCAGTGGAACAGTAGTGAAATAGACAATATCCAACCAGAATGCAGAGAACTGGCAGCCTTGCAATGCTTACCGAAAATAAGGACAACCAAATCTTTCCCCATCCCAAGGCTCAAGGAATACTGTGGAAGAGGATATAATAAGATTGTAAGAATCTAAAGATGGAGCTATACACTGATAGACAAGAAAGACATTTATCTCAAGAATTGTTACAACTAGGAACTCACTACAGTGAGAACTGTCCTTACCTACACAATGACTAACATACTAACATGTCCCAATAGACTAATAAGGATCTCAGGAGAAATAATTAAATTCAGTCGGAACCTTAGGAGCTAGGGTTAGACAAGTGAAGGGGAATACCTTATCGGGGGGGTCAACCAAAGGAAGAGTCACTTCATCTGCCACACAGTCCTGAAACCTCACTAGAGCATAAGATCTAGAGGGAACTTGAGAGCCACAGAAGTAGACAGACAGAAGGGTGGGATGGAGTAAGATGGATTTATAGAAGGAATGTAGTGAGTGAGAGAAAGGGAAAGAGATGGAGGAGGAAGGATGTGGACAGAAATGTTTACTCATTATGTTTGCAAAAACCAGAATGAATGAATAAATAAATAAGTAAATAAGAATAATAAATAAGTAAATATTAAAAAGGTCTATTTCTTTCATACCTTTATGAGCTTTTTGATTAACCTGTGTATTTTGTCTCTAATTTCTAGGGGTCTTATTTGAGCTAAAATACAAACTATGTTCTCTATAGCTTAAGTAGATGCTATAGAAATTTCCCTTATGAATATCATTTTGAGAGCTTAGTACTAGGTTCAAATTATAAGAGAGAACATGTGATATTTGTCTTTCTGAATGCTCAGTATAACTTCTTCCAATTTCATTCATTTACCAGCAAATTTCATAAATTCATTTGTCTTGATAGCTCAATGGAAATTTTGCATATGAACCACATTTTCATTATCCATTTGTCTACTGTGTAGCATTTAAGCTGATTTCATGTCTTTGCTATTGTGAACAGAGCTGCAACAAACATGGATGTACACATGTCTCTATTGTAAGATGAAACATTCTGTGGGAATATTCCCAAGAATGGTATTGATGGGCCATATGGTATTTAAACTTTTTAATATTTTTAGAAACCATCATACTGAACTCCAGAGTGGTAGTAAAACTATGCATTCCCACAATCAGTGTATGAAGGTTTGCTCTCCCCAAAACCTTTCAACCATTTGTTGTTGTATTTGTTTTGAAATTTAACCATTCTACTTCTGGAAACTAAACACTATGATGCTGAATGAGAATTGGATTCAGGAAGAAATTACAAAGGAAATTCAAGATTTCCTGGAAGCGAATGATAATGAAAGTACAAAATATCAAAATCTTTGGGACACAATGAAAGCTGTCCTAAGAGGTAAGTTTATAGCTCTTAATGCCTACATCAAAAAAATGGAAACATCACAAATAAATAACTTAACAATGCAGCTTAAAGCTTTAGAGACACTAGAGCAATCCGATCCCAGAAGCAGTAAAAGAGAGGAGATTAGCAAAATAAGGGGAGAAATATCTGAAATTGAGATTAGGAAAATAATACAGAGAATCAACCAGTCAAAGAGCCAGTTCTCTGAAAAAAATCAATAAGATTAATACACCCCTAGCTAAGTTAACAAAAAAGCAGGAGAGAGAAAACCAAATTAACAAAATTAGAAAAGAAAATGGAGTTATCACTTCAGATACCCAAGAAATTCAGCATAATATAACATCATATTTCAAAAACCAATACTCTGTGAAGATTGACAACATAAAAGAAATGGATGAATTCCTAAGTAAGCACAACTTACCTAAATTGAATCAGGAAGTTCCGAATTATTTGAATAGTCCTATAACATATGAGGAAATCAATGAAGTAATCTCAATTTTCCCACCAAAAAATGTCCTGGACCAGATGGATTCAGCACAAAGTTCTACCAGACATTTAACAAGCAAATAACACCAATACTCCTTAAACTGTTCCATCAAATAGGAAAGGAAGGAACACAAGATTCTTTCTATGAAGCTGATATCATCTTAATCCCAAAACCTAAGATACACTTAAAAAAGATGCAAAGATTCTCAACAATATCTTAGCAAGTCGGATTCAAAAACATATCAAAAAGATTATCCATGGGAATCAAGCAGGCTTTATCCCAGGCACACAAGGTTGGTTCAACATACACAAATCAATAAATGTAACTCACCATATAAACCATTCCAAAATCCAAGACCACATGATACTCTCGATAGATGCAGAAAAAGTTTTCGATAAGATCCAACAGCCCTTTATGATCAAAACCCTAAGGACATTTAGAATGGAAGGAACCTTTATCAATATAATAAAAACTGTATACAACAAACCAAAAGCAAGGATTTTACTCAATGGGGAAAAACTTGAAGCATTCCCACTTCGATCAGGAACTAGAAAAGCCTGTCCACTCTCACCATCAATATTGTACTTGAAGTCTTAGCTGAAGCTATAAGACAAGAAAGGGACATAAGAGGGATTCAAATAGGCAAGGAAGAAGTCAAGTTATCTCTATTTGCAGATGACATTATCATATACCTGAGTGATCCCAAAAACTCCACCAGGAAGCTCCTGAAACTAATACAGGACCTCAGCAGGGTGGCAGGATATAAAATAAGCATACAATCAGTGGCCTTCCTATATGCCCAGAATGAAAGAAGTGAAAAAGCCTTGAGAAAAACAATCCCATTTACTATAGCCCCTAAAAAATGAAATACCTTGGTATAAACCTAACCAAGGAAGTAAGAGACCTATAAAATGAAAACTTTAAAACCATAAAGAAAGAAATTGCAAAAGACACCATAAGTTGGAAAAACCTCACATGTTCCTGGATTACTAGAATCAACATCCTAAAAATGACCATCCTACCAAAGGCAATATACAGATTCAGTGCTATACCAATTAAAATCCCAAAGCAGTTCTTTAAAGAAATTGACCAAACAAGCTCAAAATTCATATGGAGGCACAAAAGACCCAGGATAGCAAAGACAATCCTGAGTAACAAAAACACTGCTGGAGGTATCATCACACCAAACCTTAATCTATACTACAAATCCATAATTATAAAAACAGCCTGGTACTAGCTTCAAAATAGACACACGGACCAATAGACAAAGGTTGAAGATCCACATATAAGCTCACACAATTACAGCCATTTGGTCTTTGACAAAGGGGCCCAAAAAATCCAATGGAAAAAAAAAAAAAAAACAGCATCTTCAACAAATGGTGCTGGCAAAACTGGTTGTCCACATGCAGAAGATTAAAACTTGACCCATATTTGTCACCGCACAAGACTTAATTCCAAACGGATCAAGGACCTCAATATGAGGCCAGAGACCATAAAAACCTTAGTTGAAAGGGTAGAGAACTCCCTCGAGCTGATTGGACTAGGCCAACAGTTCCTAATCAAAAATCCAATAGCCAAGTCAATACAACCAACACTCAACAGATGGAATCTTATGAAATGAAAGAGCTTCTGTTCAGATAAAAACATTGTAACTCAAGCACAAAGGCAACCCACATAATGGGAGAAAATCTTCACTAACCACATATCTGATAGAGCTCTATTATCCAGAGTGCACAAAGAACTTAGAAAATTAAATACCAAGGAAACAAATGGGCCAATTAAGAAATGTGCCTTGGAAATTAAAAGAAACTTTACAGGGAGGAAACTGAAATGTCTAACAAATATCTTTAAAAAATGCTCTGCATCCTTAGCTATGAGGGAAATGCAAACCAAAACCTCCCTGAGATATCATCTCACCCCAGTTAGGATGCCAAAAATCTACTACACAAACAACACCAAATGCAGAGAGGATGTGGTGAGAAAGGAACTCACCTACATTGCTGGTGGGAATGCAGGCTTATACAACCACTCTGGTGAACTGTATTGACATTCTTAAAAAAGTTAAAGATTGAAATGCCATATGACCCTCTTATTCCACTTTTGGGAATAATCCCCCATGCAGCAAAAATTCACCTTGATAGCACAAGCATGACCATGTTCATAGCAGCACTGTTTACAATAGCAAAGTCGTGGACTCAACCCAAATGCCCAACAGTTGGTGAGTGGATAAGGAAAATGTGGTACATTTATACAATGGATTATTACTCAGCCATCAAAAATGACTTAATGAAATTTGCTGGGAAATGTATGAAATTAGAAAATATTATATTGAATGAAGTGTCCTAGACACAAAAAATTAAGCACCATATGTACTCCCTAATAGGTGGATCCTAGTACCAAATCCACTTAGAGACACACTCAAAGATGGATCTCTGTAATACCTACAGCATTTGGAAAGATTATAGATGGGAGGGAAGTGGAAAGAGGGTCTCATTGGGAGATAGGGGATCATGCTTCAGCGGAGAAAATAAGCCACCATTAAAGACTGCAAGTAAGTAATGAGATATTTGGTTAAGCTCACAGACTTTCCTTCCTTTTGCAACTATTGGGGTGTGATCTTACCAGAAAGGGAGGGCATACAGTCTGACAGATAGAAGGTAACCATTTTGCAAATGGGAGACTGACTTCCCTACTCACCACAGTCTCCTACTCTTATTCCATCTACCTTTGAATCTACTTATACCTCATCAGAGAGGAAGACCCAGAGGGAAGTTTGACATGCACACTAAAAGATGCTCTAAGGATGGGGAGTGCGACAATAAGAGAAAGGGAGGGGAAGAAAGGAAGGGGAAAAGGTGGGAGGGAGCAAGGGGATTCAGGGAGGGGTGGAAGGAGGGAAGTGAATGGGCTACCTATCAAGCTTGTATGAGTGGAAAATGTAAATAAATATCAAAAAAAGAAATTTAGCCATTCTAACCAGGTCCAGATGATATCTCTGGGTGGCTTGGATTTACATTTCCCTCCTGGGTAAGGAGGTAGAGCCTTTTTTAATGTATTGGTTAGACATTTTAATTTTATCCAAGGAAAATTTTCTTTTAGTTCCAAGGAACTTTTTATAACTGGGTTGTTTACCTCCTTGGTATTTAATTTTTTGAGTCATTTTTGTACTTCAAATATTAGTTCTCTATCAGTTGTGTGGGCAATGAAGATTTTTCTCCCATTCTGTGCGCTGCTTTTTTTTTCACAGTTAACAATACCTTTCACTGAACAGAAGCTCTTTATTTGCATTAAATCCCACTTGTTGAGTGTTGATCCTATTTCTTGTGAAATTGGGATCCTGTTTAGCAAATGTTAGGGAATTCCCTATTCTTTCATCTAGGACATTTATAGTCTCTGTGTAACATTAAGATCCTTAGTCTAACTCAAAGATAAATCTCTGTAATACCTACAGTAATTGCAAGGATTATGAACAGGAGGGATAGGGTAGGAGGGCCACACCAGAAACAAGGAGAAAGGGGACCATGTTACAGCAAAGAAAATAGGCCTCCATCAAGGACTGCAAGTAAGTAATGAGACATCTGGTTAAGTTCACAAGACTTTCCTTCCTGATCATTTACAACTGATGGGGTATGATCTTACCAGAAGAGGAAGGCGTGTATTCTGGCAGATAGAAAGTAACCATTTCGGAAATGGGCGGTTGACCCCTCTCTCACCACGGTTTCCTACTTTTATTACATCTACCTTTGAATATACTCTTATAACAAGGCTCTAGTTTAACAGCTTTTTATCTCTGGCCAGGGGGTGACATACAATACCCATCAGGATGGAGTGAAGGGCATTGCAGGAGCAGTAAAACTGAAAGAAAAATCAACAAACCATAATCCAGAACTTCAAAGACTCTATATAAACCACCTGGAACTAGGCCAGCCTAATCTCTCCCCATCCTGAAGCTCAGGGAAATTTGCAGAAGAGGGGCATAAGATTGTAAGAGCACAAGGATGGAAGGAGCAATGATATGTAAGATACTCCACACAAGTTAGAGCCAAAGCAATCATATTTGGATTTTGCATGCCCTGTGCAATGTCCAACACACTATTGACCCCACAAAGTCTAGCGTTTGCTAAAGGCACCAAGATCCTTGGCGACAAGGGATTAACAGCCACAGTAGTGTTCCTATGCTTAAGGGGAACACAGGAAAGGGTTCAGGGAAATGCCACTGGGTCCTTGCACCTCATCAGAGAGGAGAGTTTGGCATGCTCATTAAAGGATGCTCCCAGAATGAAAGGGGGAGGCAATCGGGGATGGGAAGGGAAGGGGGAGGGGAGGGGGCACAAGGGGGTGAGGGGGTTGAGGGAGGGAAGGGACCGGTGTACCTGTTAAGTTTGTATGAATGGAAATAATAATAAAAAATGTTTAAAAAAAGATCCTTGGTCTAGACTGCAAGTAAGTAATGAGACATGTAGTTAAATTCACAGACTTTCCTTCCTGATCATTTGCAACTGATGGGGTATGATCTCACCAGAAGAGGAGGGCATATAGGCTACCTGATAGAAAGTAACCCATTTTGCAAATGGATGATTGACCCCTCTCTCACCGCGGTCTCCTACTTTTAGTCCATCTACCTTTGAATATACTCTTATTACAAGACTCTAATTTAACAGGTTTTTAATTTCTGGCCAGGGGGTGACTTCCAATACCCATCAGGATGGAGCCAAGGGCATTGCAGGAGCAGCAAAACCGAAAAAAAAATCAACAAACCATAATCCAGAACATCAGAGACTCTATATCAACCACCTGGAACTGGGCCAGCCTAATCTCTCCCCATCTTGAAGCTCAGGTTAATTTGCAGAAGAGGGGGCAGTAAGATTGTAAGAGCACAAGGATGGGAAGAGTAATGATATGCAAGACACTCCACACAAGTTAGGGCCAAAGCAATCATAATTGGACTTTGCATGCCCTGCGCAATGTCCAACACACTATTGACCTCACAAAGTCTAGCATCTGCTAAAGGCACCAAGATCCTTGGAGGCAAGGGATTGGCAGCCACAGCAGTGTTCCTATGCTTAAGGGGAACACGGGAAAGGGTTCAGGTAAAGGCCACTGGGTCCTCATATGTCATCGGAGAGGAGGGCCCAGAAGAGAATCAGGCATGCACAAGAAAGGACTCTCTGGGAATTGGGGCGGGAGGCACTGGGGGGTGGGGAGGAAGGGATGAGGGGAGGGGAGGAGGGGGGTTGGAGGGAGGAGGAGGGAGGGAGGGAACTGGTGTACCTATTAAGTTTGTATGAGCTGAAATAATAATGAAAAGAAAAGAGAAAAAAAAAAGCATAGGAACACTACTGTGGCTGTCAATCCCTTGCCTCCAAGGATCCTAGTGCCTTTAGCAAATGCTAGACTTTTTGGGATCAATAGTGTGTTGGACATTTTGCAGGGCATGCAAAGTCCAATTATCTTTGCTTTGGCCATTACTTGTGTGGAGTATCTTGCATATCATTGCTCCTTGTGCTCTTACAATCTTTCGCCCCTCTTCTGCAAATTTCCCTGAGCTTCAGGATGGGGAGAGATTAGGCTGGCCTAGTTCCAGTTGGTTGATATAGAGTCTCTGAAGTTCTGGATTATGGTTTGTTGATTTTCTTTTGTGGTTTTGCTGCTCCTGCAATGCCCTTCACTCCATCCTTGTGAGTATTGGATGTCACCCCTTGGCCATAGATGAAAAGCTGTTAAACTAGAGTCTTGTTATAAGAGTATATTCAAACGTAGATGTAATAAAAGTAGGAAACCACAGTGAGGGAGGAGTCAATCACCCATTTGCAAATTGGTTACTTTTTATCTGCCAGACTATATGCCCTTCCCTTCTGGTGAGATCACACCCCTTCAGTTGTAAATGATCAGGAAGGAAAGTCTGTGAACCTAACCAGATGTCTCATTACTTACTTGCAGTCCTTGATGGAGGCCTATTTTCTCTGCTGTAACATGGTCCCCTCTCTCCTTGTTTCTGGTGTTTGCCTTGAACTTTTGATTAGTATTGCAGTTATTTTGTGTACTGCTTTTGGTAGGATGTTCATTTTTATTATGATAATTTTATTAATCCAGGAATATGGGTAGTCTTTTTACCCTGTGTTATCTTCTGATTTTTTTTCATTAAGGTTTTAACTTTTCATTGTACATGTCACTCACATGCTAGGTTAGATTTATTCCTAGGAATTTCATTTTTTAAGAGCTATGGTAAATGAAATTGTTTCTCTTAGGACTTTCTCACTCTTTTCATCCTTGGAGTATAAGAAAGTAAGTGTTTTTTACATTAATGTTGTAACATTCTGATGTCACGAAATTATTTGTTTCAGGAGTTTATTGGTAGAGTTATTGAGGTCTCTCAATTGTAGAATCATGTCATCTGAAGATAGAGATAGATTGGCTTTTTCATTTATCCTGTTTATCTCCCTCTCTTATATGTTTATAGTTAAGATTTCATATTAAACAGAAGTGGTGAGCGTGAACAGCTTTGCTTAGTTTCTTATTGAATTTTGAATGCTTGAAGTTTTTGACCATTTAGAATGATCCTTGCTATAAACCTTGTTGTTTATGACCTCACAACTTTCATCATAAAGAAATGTTGGATTTTGTCAAAAGCTATTTCTATATCTATAGAGAGAATCACATGATTTTGACCCTTGCATCTGTTTATATAATGAATTTTATTTATTGACTTGCATATGGTGACCTAATCTTATGTGTCTCATTCTACCTGATCATAGCGAATTATTTTATACGTTTTTTAATCTAGTTTACTAAAATTTTGTTGAGGCTCTTTGATTCCATGTTCATCAATGAAATTGACATATAGATTTCTTACTTTGTGTTTTTGGGATCAATGTAATAGTAGCTTCACAGAACGAGTTTGTAAAGGTTCCTTCCTTTGCTATTTTGTGGAATAGCCTAAAGAATAGTGGTGCTAGTTTTTCTTTAAATATCTGGTAGAATTATGTAATGGATCTATCTGGGCCTGGGTTTTTTAATTATTACATTTTTTGCCCATTTATACAAACTCAATAGATATCCCCTTCTTCCTCTTCCCCTCTCTCTTTTTCCCTCTTTCTCCCCCTTCTACTCTCATCCCTTTACAATCCCTCCACCTTTTTCCTTCCCTCCTCCTCTCTTGGTGATTACTGCCTTCTCCCTTCCATGCTCCAGAACATCTGCTTATGTGGATGCTGAATTTTCCAGTGAGTCATCTACACTAGTGAGGATTCAGGATTCAGTGGCACACCTTAGGACCACTTCTTGGGCTGCCTGAATAGTATGGGAACTCTATTGTGTCTGCTTAACCCCTTGCCTTTAAGGATCCAGGGATGGTATAATTTTAATTACTTCTTAAAATTTTTCACTTTTTATAATACTATATAATAGTTCAGTTCATCCAAATTCAATTTTGATAAGTTGTAGGTACTTAGAAATTCATTCACTTTTTTCTGATTGTCAAATTTTGTGGAGTATAAATTTTTGCAGTATAACTTTATGATTCTCCGAATTTCCTTCACACCAATTGTGATGCCTTCATTGTCATCTCTAATTTTACTAAGTTGTGTATGGTCTCTTTTGATTTTGGTTAACTTGGCTTAGGGTTTATTAATCTTATTTTTTTTTTCAGAGAATTAGCTCTTTGGTTGGTTGATTTTTAGATAGTTTTCTTTATTTCAGTTTCAGGTATTTCTTGCCTGATTTTACTAATCTTTACTCATCTACTGCTTTTGGATTGGGTTGCATTTTTATCTCTAAAACTTTAAACTGCATTGTTGAGTTATTTGCTATGATATATCCACTTTTTTTATTCAATCGTGCATGTATGTTCATGCGTGTATATGTATGTACATGTGTATGTGTGTGTGTATAACCACGGGTGAATTCAGGAATCACCATGAACCGCCTCCACCTCCTCCTTGTTTACTCTGCCCTGGAATTCACAGGCTCCGCTCTACCAGGACCAGAAATGCAGGCGGCCCCCGCTTCCACCCGGCATCTATAAGAGGGGTCTAGGATCCGAACTCAGGACCTTCCGCCTGCAAGGCAGAGGCTTAACCCCTGAGCCACCTCTTCAGTCCCTATATCCACTTTTTGATGTAGGCATTTAGCCCTGTAATTTTTCCACTTAGGACTAACTTCATTGTTTCCCAGAGACTTTGATATGTTGTATTTTCATTATCACTCAGTTCTGAAAATTTTTGAATTTCCATTTTGACTTCTATCTGAACCCATTCCTTGTTCATTATCATGCTGTTTAGTTTCCAAGAGTTTGTGTATGTTCTGTTATTTACCCTGTTCTGAATGCCTACATTTATTCCATTGTGATCAGATAAAGTACAGAATGTAATTTCAACTTTCCTGTATATGTAGAGCCTTATTTTGTGGCCCAATATATGCTCTGTATTTTGGAGAAAGTTCCATGGGCTGTTGAAAAGAATGTGTATTCTTTGATGTTATGAAGAGAGGTTCAATAAAAGTATGTCAGATCCATTTGCTTTATGGTTGATTCAGCTCCAATGTGTCTCTGTTAAATTTTTGGCCTGCTGTCATATCCATTGATAAGAATTGGGTGTTAACAATACTAACAACACCAAATGCTGGAGAGGATGTGGAGAGAGGGAAACTCTGCTACATTGCTGGTGGGAATGCAGGCTCATACAGCCACTCTGGCAAGCTGTCTGGAGATTCTTAAAGAAATTAAAGATTGAATTGGCATATGACCCTGCGATTCCACTTTTGGGAATAAACCCCCATGCAGCAGAAGTTCACCTCGATAGCACAAGCACGACCATGTTCATAGCAGCACTGTTTACAATAGCAAAGTCATGGAACCAACCCAAATGTCCAACAGTTGACGAGTGGATAAGCAAAAATGGTACATCTATACAATGGAGTACTACTCAGCCATCAAAAATGATGAATTACTGGAATTTGCTGGGAAATGGATGTCATTAGAAGCAATTATATTAAGTGAAGTATCCCAGACCCAGAAAATTAAGTGCCGTATGTACTCCCTAATAGGTGGCTCCTAGTACCAAACCCACCCAGCCCACCTAGTGACACTCAAAGAAAAATCTCTGTAATACCTACAGTAATTGCAAGGATTATGAACAGGAGGGATGGGGTAGGGGGGCCACACCAGAAACAAGGAGAGATGGGACCATGTTACAGCAGAGAAAGCAGGCCTCCATCAAGGACTCAAATAAGTAATGAGACATCTGATTAAGTTCACAGACTTTCGTTCCTGATCATTTACTACTGAGGGGGTATGATCTCACTAGAAGAGGAGGGAATATAGTCTGGCAGATAAAAAGTAGCCATTTTGCAAATGGGCGTTTGACCTCACTGTGGTTTCCTACTTTTAATACATCTACCTTTGAATGTGCTCTTATAACAAGATTCTAGATTAACAGCTTTTTGTCTCTGGCCAGGGGGTGACATACAATGCCCATCAGGATGGAGTGAAGGGCATTGCAGGAGCAGTAAAACTGAAAGAAAAATCAACAAACCACAATCCAGAACTTCAGAGACTCTATATCAACCACCTAGAACTAGGCCAGACTAATCTCTCTCCATCCTGAAGCTCAGGGACATTTGCGGAAGAGGGGGCAGTAAGAGTGTAAGAGCAAAAGGATGGGTGAAGCAATGATTTGCAAGATACTCCACACAAGTTAGGGCTGAAGCAATCATAATTGGACTTTGCATGCCCTGAGCAATGTCCAACACACTATTGACCTCACAAAGTCTAGCATCTGCTAAAGGCACCAAGATCCTTGGAGGCAAGGGATTGGCAGCCACAGCAGTGTTCCTATGCTTAAGGGGAACATGGGAAAGGGTTCAAGGAATGGCCACTGGGTCCTTGTACGTCATTGGAGAGGAGGGCTCAGAGGAGAATCAGGCATGCACAAGAAAGGACTCTCTGGGAATTGGGGCAGGAGGCACTGAGGGATGGGGAGGGAGGGGTGAGGGGAGGGGGAGCAGGGTGTTCGGGGGGAGGAGGAGGGAGGGAAATGGTGTACCTATTAAGTTTGTATGAGCTGACATAATAATAAAAAATGTAAAAAAAAAAGAAATTAAAGATTGAAATGCCATATGACCCTGCTATTCCACTTTTGGGAATAACCCCACATACAGCAAAAATTACCTCAGTAGCACAAGCATGACCATGTTCATAGCACCACTGTTTACAATAGCAAAGTCATGGAATCAACCCAAATGTCCAACAGTTGATGAGTGGATAAGGAAACTGTGGTACATCTATACAATGGAGTACTACTCAGCCATCAAAAATGATGAATTACTGGAATTTGCCGGGAAATGGATGTCATTAGAAACAATTATGTTAAAGTGAAGTATCCCAGACCCAGAAAATTAAGCGCCATATGTACTCCCTAATAGGTGTATCCTAGTCAATCCCACTTAGTGACACACTCAAAGACAAATCTCTGTAATAACTGCAGTAATTGCAAAGATTATAAGCAGGGAGGGAAGGGGAAGGAGGGCCCCACCAGAAACAAGGCGAGATGAAATCATGCTATAGTATAGAAAATAGGCCACCATCAAGGACTACAAGTAAGTAGTGAGACATCTGGTTAAGTTCACAGACTTTCCTTCCTGGTCAGTTGCATCTTTATGGGGTACGATCTCACCAGAAAGAGAGAAGTCTGGCAGATAGAAGGTAACCATCCTGCAAATGGGAGACTGCCCCCCCTCACCGCAGTCTCCTACTCTTATTCCATCTGCCTCTGAATGTATTCTTATAATGACTCTATTTTAATAGCCTTTTATCTCTGGCCAGGGGGAGACATCCAGTACCCATCAGGATGGAGCCAAAGGCAATGCAGGAGCAGCAAAACTGGGAAAAAAATCAACAAACCATAATTCGGAATTTGGGAGTCTACATCAATGACCCAGAACCAGGCCAGCCTAATCTCTACCCATCCTGAATTCAGGGAGATTTGCGGAAGAGGGGGCGATAAGATTGAAAGAGCCTAAAGATGGGGAGGTGCAACGATATGCAAGACACTCGATACAAATTAGGACCGAAGTAATCATAATAGGACTTTGCATGACCGGCGCAATAACCATATCATTGAACCCCCAAAGTCTCAGATGGATCACAGGCATTATGATCTTTTGAAGCATGCGATTAACAGCCACAATAGTGTTCCTATACTAAAGGGGAACACAAAAAAGAGCTCTAGACAAAGCTACTAGTCCTTACACCTCATCAGAGAGGAGGACCTAGATATGCACACTAAAAGATGCTCCAGGATTAGTGGGGGAAGGGGGTACTGGGAGAAAGGGAGGGAGGAGGAAAGGGAAGGGGAAAAAGGGACACACCAGTAACAAGAAGAGAGGGGACCATGTCACAGCAGAGAAAATAGGCCACCATCAAGGACTGCATGTAAGTAATGAGACATCTGGTTAAGTTCACAGACTTTCCATCCTGATCATTTACAACCGATGGGGTATGATCTTACCAGAAGGGGAGGGCATATAGTCTGGCAGATAGAAAGTAACCATTTCGCAGTTGGGTGATTGACTCCTCCCTCACCGCGGTTTCCTATTTTTATTACATCTACCTTTGAATATACTCTTATAATAAGACTCTAGGGGCTGGAGAGGTGGCTCAGGGGTTAAGCCTCTGCCTTGCAGGCAGAAGGTCCTGAGTTCGGATCCTAGACCCCATGTATAGATGCTGGGCGGAGAGGGTGCGGCCTCCATTTCTGGTCCTGGTAGGGCGGAGCCTTTGAATCCCGGGGCAGAGTAAACAAGGATGAGGTGGAGGCGTCCATGGTGGTCCCCGAATTAGACCGTGGTTCTACACACACACACACACACACACACACACACACACATACACACACTCACACTTAAATAAATAATAAAAAAACAAGACTCTAATTTAACAGGTTTTTATCTCTAGCCACGGAGTGACATCCAATATCCATCAGGATGGAGCCAAAGGCATTGCAGGAGCAGCAAAACTGAAAAAAAAAAAATCAACAAACCATAATCCAAAATATCAGAGACTCTATATCAATCACCTGGAACTAGGCCAGCCTAATCTCTCCCCATCCTGAAGCTCAGGGAAATTTGCGGAAGAGGAGGCGTTAAGATTGTAAGAGCACAAGGATGGGAGGACCAATGATATGCAAGATACTCTACACAAGTTGGAGTGAAGCAATCATATTTGGACTTCACATGCCCTGCACAATGTCCAACACACTATTGACCTCACAAAGTCTATCATTTGCTAAAGGCACTAGGATCCTGAAAGACAAGGGACTGACAGCCACAGTAGTGTTCCTATGCTTAAGGGGAACCACAGGAAAGGGTTCTGGGAAATGTGCCTTGCACCTCATCGGGGAGGAAGACCTAGAGGAGAGTTTGGCATGCACATTAAATGATGCTCCGGGGATGGGAGGGGGAGGCACTGGGGGAAATTAGATGATAGATAGGTAGATAGATGATAGATAGATAGATAGATAGATAGATAGATAGATAGATAGATAGATAGATAGATAGATAGATAGATAGATAGATAGATGATAGATAGATGGATGGATGGATGATAGGTAGATAGATACATAACAAAAAGAAAGAAAAGCAGAGAATTGGTACCAGGAAAAAAATACAAAAAGCATATAAGACATCAGACAAGACAAAAACAAAATCTCAATGTGATACATAGTATCTAAAACATTAGGAGTAGAAACAAAAGACGAAATTCTAAAAGCCATACAAGTGAAAGGACAACTTATATATAAAGGGAATCCTATCAGAATACCAAGGTATCGCTCAATAAAAATCTTCAAAGACAGAAGGACCTGTACAGATGTAATCCAGATACTTAAACAATACAGCTGTTAACCCATATTGCTATAACCTGCAAAACTTTTAATAAAAATAGGTTAAATAAATACAGTTCACAATGAAAGCAAACTAAATAATATGTTAGCACAAACCCAGAACTACAGAGATTATTGGCTAGAATATTATGAAACAAAGAGAAAGGCAAACTTTTAAGCAAGTCCACCAAAGAAAAATATTAAGATAAAAATTAGTAGAAGTGCAACTAACTTCAACTGAGACAATTATGACAGTAAATAGTAGACATATGTCAATATTAAAACTACATATATTGGTCATATTTGTTGAACTTTCAATTTGTTCCTAGAAAAAATTATTTTAAGTTTCATGGCCAACTTTTTAACTGGGCTATAACTGTCCTAGGTGTTTAATTTTTTGAGGTTTTTGTACACTTTAGATATTAGTTAGTCATTTATCAGATGTGTGGTTAGTGAAGATTTTCTCCCATTTTATAGGTCTTTTTGCTCAGTTGACAATATCTTTAGCTGAAGAAAAGCTATTTAATTTCATGAGATCCCATCATTGAGAGTTGGTTCTATTTCATGAACTATTGTGCTACTGTTTAGAAAATGTTGGGCTAGGCCTATCAGTTCAATGGAATTACATATTCTTTCCTCTAGAATTTTTATAGTCCCTGGTATAATGTTAATGACTATGATCCAATTAGAGTTGATTTTTCTGCATGGTGACTAGTAGGTTCCAGTTTCAATCTTTTGAATGTAGATAGCCAGTTTTGCCAGCACCATTTGTTGAAGATACTGATTTTATGGATTTGTAGTATAGATTAAGGTCCGGTATGGTGATTGTTCCAGCATAGTTTTTATTACTCAGGATTACATTAGCTGTCCTGGCACTTTTGTACTTACATATGAATTTTGAGATTGCTTTGTCAATTTCTGGGGAGAATTAGCTTGGAATTTTGATTGGTACCCATACATTGTTTCTGGAAGGATGGCCATTTTTACATTAATTCTTTAGGATTTTAAAGTTTTCATTGGAGAAGTCTCTCACTTTCTTGGTTATATTTATACCAAGGTATTTCATTTTTTGTGGGGCTGTGGTAAATGGGATAGTTTCTCTTAGGACTTTTTCACTTCTTTCATACTAAATGTCTTAGCTAGAGCTATTAGACAAGAGAATGATCATGTCATCTACAAATAGGGATAGCTTGATTTCTTCAGTTCCTATTTGTATCCCTTTTATTTCCTTCCCTTGTCTAATAGCTCTAGTTAAGACTTCTAGTATTATATTGAATAAAAGTGGTGAGATTGGGCATCCTTGTCTAGTTCCTGATCAAGAGGGATGCTTTTAAGTTTTTCACCACTTAGAATGATTCATGCTATAGACTGGTTGTATATACCTTTATTATATTGATTTATGTTCCTTCTATTCCAGTTGTCTCCAGAGCTTTGATCACAAAAGGATGCTGGATCTTTTCAAAAGTTTTTTCTGTATCTATCTAGAGAATGATGTGATTTTGTTCCTTAGATTTGTTTGTATGATGGATTCCATGTATTGATTTGTATAATTTGAAACAACCTTATCTCTCTGGAATAAATCTTAGTTGATTATAGTGAATGACTTTTTGAGATGCTTTTAAATCCAGTTTGCTAAGATTTTGTTGAAGATTTTGCATCTGTGTTCATCAATGAGATTGGCCTATAGTTTTCTTTTTTCATTGTATTTTTATTTGATTGGGATTATTGTAATAGTATTCTTGTAGAAAGAATTTCCTTTGCTATTCTATGAAATAAACAGTTTAAGGACTAGTGGAGTTAGTTGTTGTTCTAATGTTTTGGTAGAATTCTGCACTGATTTCATCTGGTCCTGGACTTTTTTTGGTTGGGAGATTTGTAATTATTTCTTTAGTTTCATCACTTGTTGTTGAACTGTTTAAATAATTAAATTTATCCTGATTCAGTTTTGGTAAGTTATGAGTATTGAGAAGAAATCCTTTTCTTTCTGATTGTCAAATTTTGTAGAGTATAAATTTTTGAAGTATGATCTTATGATTCTATTAATTTCTTTGGTGTCTGTACTACTGACTCTATTTTCATCTCTAATTTTATTTATTTGTGTTTTCTTTCATTTGGCTTTCAGTTTGTCAATCTTGTTGAGTTTTTTTTTTCAGAAAACCAGCATTTTTTGTTCCTTCTTTGCATAATTTTCCTTATCTTAATTTTAGATATTTCTTCCCTGATTTTACTAATTTTTGCTCATCTACTGCTTTTAGGATTGGATTTTTTTTTTTGTCTCTGTAAAGTTTTAAGTTGGATTGTTAAGTTGTTTACTTGTGGCGTTTACATTTTTTGATAGAGGCAATGACTGCTATTAATTTTCCTTTTAAAACTGCGTACTTTAAAAAGCTTTCATATTAAAGATTTTGATATGTTGTATTTTAATTATCAATTATTTCTAGGAATTTCTGAATTTCCCTTTTGACTTCTGCCTAAACCCATTCCTCATTCATATCTTGTATTTACTTTACAAGAATTTGTGTATTTTCTGACACTGGCTTTCTTGTGGATGTCTAGCTTTATTCCATAGTGGTCAGACAGGGTACAGGATATTATTTCAACTTTAATGTATATGTGAAAGCTTAGTTTCACCTTAATTAGTGTTCTATTTTGCAGAAGGATCAAGTGTATTCCTTATTGTCAGGATGGAAGGTTTGGTAGAGGTTGGTTATGGTTTGATTAAGCTCCAGTGTATCTCTGTTCAGTTTTGGCTTGTTAACCTATCCAATGGTGATAGTGCGGTGTTGAAGTCCCCTATTTCATCTTGTTTGAGTTGATTGGTAGTTTTAAATGTTTTAATGTGTGTTTAACGATTGTGGCTGAACCTATATTAGTTCAATATTGTGAACTCATCCAGATAAATTTTTCCTTTGACTAATATATAGTATCCTTCTGTGTCTCTTATGATTTTGTTTGGTTTGAAATCTATTTTTTCATGTGTTAAAATTGCTACTCCTGTTCGTTTTCCTTTTCCATTAGCGTGTAGTACTTTTGGCCAGCCTTTTGATCTGAGAATGTGCCTATTTTTCATGGTGAGATGTGTTTCCTGAAGGCAAGGTTATATTTGATGCATGTTTATAGTCTCTGTCTTTTGATGGGAGATTTAATTACATTAACATTTAGGGTTACAATTGAGAAATGCTTGTTGGTTCTTGTCATTTTCTGTGATTTTATGGCTTTTATGTGTGTGTATTTCTTTGCTAGGAAGTTGTGTTGGTATTATTTTTCCCTTCTGTCCTCCTGAATGTGTTTGTCCTTTTCTTCAAGCTTCAGTGTCTTTTCTAGCACCTTTTGTAGGCCTGGGTGGGTGGTTATGTAAGCCTTCAGCTTATCCTTATGATGGGAAATTTTTCTTGCACCCTTAATCATCACTGATTGTTTTGATGGACATAATAGTCTGGGTCTGCACTTGAGCTCATTTATGACTTGAAGTATATATTCCAAGCTCCTCTGATTTTACTATTTTCATTGGATAATCAACAGTAATATTAATATAATATATATATATGTATAGTTTTACCTATAAATGTGACTTGTCTTTTTTTTCACTTGATGCTCTCAGCACGTTGCCTTTGTCATATATCTGTGTTGTTTTTACCATAATTTTCCATGACAAGTTTCTATTTTAGTTATATCTGAATGGTGTATAATATGACTTTTGTACTTGGATGGAGATTTTTTTCTTAAATGCGCAAAATTTTCATTAATCATAATGTAAAATATATCTTCTAGTGTGGCTTTTTCTGGTATTCTGTGAATGCGTAGGTTTGGTTTTCAAGGAGTCCCATAATTATTGAAATTTCCTCTCCAGCAATTTTTTTTTTGGCATTTCAACCTTTTTAATTGAATCAGTTTGTTTTCCCATCTTGTCTAGTTCTGATATTCTATTTTCTGCTGTAATGGTTCTTCTGGTAAGACTTTCTATTGAATTTTGGATTATAGCTATTTTATTTTTAATTTTAAATTTACTCTCTGTGTGAGTTTTTTTCAACTGCTTTATGCCTAGTTTTGTTTCTTCTATTGCATTTTTCACTACATCTAAGTGCCTGTTGTGCTTCTGATAATATTGGATGATGTGGTTATTTAATTCTTCTCAGGTTTTCTCTTTGACTATTTTCATCATGGTAAAGATCATACTTTAAAATCCTTGTCTTCTTCATTGAATACTTGCTTAATACTGATCCATTTTTATAGGGTTAACCTTTTGTGTAGGGGAGTTGTTATCATGGTTTTTATTATTTCTTGTGGATTTATGCTATGGCTTGTTCATTTTGTGTTTGGATTCTAGAATCATTTTGGTGTGTGTTTATGACTATTATGAATCTGACAAAATTGCTGTACTTGAACTGCTATTGCTATTTTTTACCTAAGTGTTTAAGGTCTCAGTCTAGGGTTCCTTACTATTATTTATGAGTGAGGTGATATGCTACCAAAATAAAAAGTGTGAAAGCCCTACTCTGGTTCTGGGGCTTACAGAGTTTAGACATAGATTTGCCTGGATGTTTGGGATTGGTGTCAAGAGTTGTTATGTGTGATTTGGGTTAAGTGTTGGATCAGCTTTATATAATGAATTAAGGTGGGTTTAATAGTCATTAGTTAGAGCTTAGAATACTATGATAACTATTAGTTTCTTCCAG
The DNA here is from genome assembly GCA_023101885.1 of Typhlomys cinereus. NCBI lineage: Eukaryota > Metazoa > Chordata > Mammalia > Rodentia > Platacanthomyidae > Typhlomys > Typhlomys cinereus. The sequence goes on from JALPQD010000196.1 coordinate 128,559, forward strand.
GTTTATGAGACAGAATAGTTAATGCCTTAAGGAATGGGCATGTTTGAATTTGGGTGTGCTATACAGAGGTCTGAAGCAGAGGTGGCTGTCTACTGAGATGATAATGAAAGTAAAAAGGACTATTTATCTTAGGGTTGAACATGAAGATTCCCTTCTGTTCTATGGAGCTTTAAGGGTCTCAGTAACAAGGTGTTGGTGCTCTGGTTCTGGGTTTGTGGTCTGGCTCTAAGCCCAAAAGATAAAATTACTATTTTAATTCGATGTCCATCCAAATTCATAAACATTACTAAAGTGTATAGATCATAAAGTACAGATTGATAATAAATTGATACTAATACAGTAATAGTGGGAGACTTCAATACTTCCCTTACACCAATAAATATATCATCTTGACCACAAATAACAGAGAAACAGTGGAGATAAATGAAAAGGGATCAATTGGACTTAACAGACATATACAAAATATTCCATCCAATTAGCAAATATTCTTCGCAGCACCTCAGGAGACATTGTCTAAAAAAGATCACATATTAGGACACAAAGCAAGAAGTCTTAGCAAATATGAGAAATCTGAAATAGCACTCTTTACTTTAGCAGGACATAGCAAACTAAAGATAGAAACTAATTGCAAAAGAAACCACTACTGGTTGATCACAGGGTCATTGCAAAATTCAAAGATTTATTAGACATTGGAAGCTTCCTTCTTGCAGGAGAGCTTTCATAACACCAGAAAGTGCTATGGGAACTATTGGGAAGAAATGTGATCAAAAGTCTCATCAATCTGTGAAGGTTGCAAGTTATAGTAACAATCAGCATTTCAAAAGGGGACCATCAGTCTAACAGTAGGATGAATATTAAGAAGAACACAATCAATTTCTGATTGGATTTAAGGCTTACTTATTAGCATGTAACACATTCTTGTTATGGTAAATTAGAACCCATGAAGGGGAAGACATAGGCCCCAGGAGGGAGTGTAGACTATCAAGGTTTAACTATCAAGGGTAGCTTAGAATACATCAAACTGCCTTTTAAGCACATGTTATTATAACTATATGTTAAAGGAACACTCAAAACTCAACTTAGAAGTATCCTTCTGCAACATAAAAATATAATTGGTTAACCTGTAGAAAATGTTCTGCCCTAAAGAGGACATATAAGCTACCCTCTCTTCTACACCACACTCAAGGAAAATTCAGGGAAAGAAGCTGAAGTAGGACAATGATGTGGTCAGACAATATCTCCTATTCATGACAGTGTTGTGGTAACCATAATTTCACTGATAGCTATGTATATTTTCACAGGAACTACATGGCAATTAATTGTCTCATCAACATCTCAACATAGAATACAAATGATCTCAAGAAAATTTCATACCTCACTGAGATACAGATGATGAGTAATGCTGATAGGAAAAAAAAGAAAATATTCGGACATATGTTATCAAAGACAAACCAGGTGAAACACAGTGTTCCACACAGGTGACAAGAGTTGAAAATTGGAGGGAATCTAGCAGGGATGTAAAGGGACAAGGAGAGTAGATGGAATCAGGGATTAAGGTGTGAAAGATCATAAATTTACTTTATTCATGCATGCACTAAAATAATATATATGTGTATATATAATAAAAATGTATCAGCTGCAAATGAAAATGAAGACACAACATGCCAAAACCTATGAAAACACTGAAAGAGGTAAATGTATACCTCTTCAAACATCAAACATATCAAACTTTGAAAAATCCTAGATAAATAACTTAATGATGAACCTGAAGGAATCAAATAAAGAACAAAAAGTCCCAGTTTATAAAAAATATTCAAGATCAGGTCACAAATCAATGATCAGAATAATAAAACAATCAATGAATCAAAAAAAACCACAGAAACATACATAAGATAAAGTCTTTAGCCAAATAAACTAAAACAAGAGAGGACAACATTGATAAAAGCAGATGAAAAAGGATAGCACATATGTCAACAGAATATACAAACAAATACAGAGAACAATGTAAATATATTTAAAAATTTGTACTCTACTAAACTGGGTAATATAAATCCAACATCTGAATTGCTAGACTTAGATGAATTACCAAAGATAAATGAAGGATATATCAATAACTTAAACAGACCTATAACTAACAATAAAATTGAAACAGAAATTACAATTCTCCCACCTAAAATAAAAAAATCTCAAAGCCAGATGGATTCATTGTGTAATTTTACTAGACCTTCAGAAACAAACACTGATTCTCATCAAATAACTTCACAAGATTGAAAAGGAAGACTTTGAAGCACTTCCTATGAAATTAATATTACACTGATCCTTAAACTAAAAGGTAAATATATACCAAGCTCACTGAAGAACACAGATAAAAGTACCCTCAACAAAATGCTTCCAGAAAGTATAAAAGCATATCCAAAAAAAAAAACATTAACCATACAGGGATGGTTAAACTATAGAAATCAATAAATGTAATGAAACACATAACTGGACTTAATGAGAATAATTACATGATCTTCTCAATAGATACACAAAACCTTTCAACAAAATCCTACACCTATTCATGATTTAAAAAAAAAAAGCTCTGGAGAGAAAAAAAGAATGAAGGGAAATCAAAGACTTACCTGGAAGAATGAGACAAGACAGATTAAAAAAGTTGCAAGTTAGAAATGAATGTAAGGCATCATTATTTTCAGATAATATAATTTTATGTCTAAAAGAGCCAAATAATTCTGCATGAGACTCCTAGAATTAATTTAATACAAAATTAACATGTAAACAGTAGCCTTCCAATGTATCAAAGACAAACAATGGGGGAAAACATGAGAGAAAAAAATCCCATTAGTAGTACCCTCAAAAAAAAAATAGCCCTAAACAAAAAAAGTTAAAGACCTATATAATGAAAATCTCAAAACACTGAAGAAGTAAATCACATAAGACAAAGAAAGATGTAAAGGCATAACAACTTCATGGATTGGATTGGTAGGAATAGTATAAAAATAACTATACAACAAAGTTGATATACAGATTCAATATGTAAAAGTGATCAAATTCTAATGTGATTCTTCACATAAATCGAAAAAAAAACTTAAAATTTATATGGAAATATGAAATACCACCAATTGCCAAACCTATTGCATGCAATTAAAAACAAAGCTGAACTTAACCATTACTACAGAGCTATTGCAATAAAATGTCACAGTACTGACATAAAAAAGACACATTGAATAATCATTAGACTTTAGAATCCAGGAAGAGATGAATACCTATAATCAATTTTTGACAAAAAAAATACAAAAAAATAAATAAACACTTAATAAAGAAAAGACAGCGTCTTCCAAACATGGTGCTGACAAAATTGAATAAATACATACAGATGAATGAAACATCACCATCTTCTCTCACCATGCAGTAAAACCAATTTCAAATGGATCAAAGACCTCAACATCAAATGAGAAACTTTAAAACTAATAGAAAGACTAGGAACTAGACTTGAAGTGAAAGGTCTGTACAAAGACTTTGTTCATAGAACTCTGTTCACACAAGAAATTAGTCATATAATGAACAGGTAGTACTTCATGAACTGAAAAAAGATTCAGTTCATGAAAAGAAACTGCTGATAAACCATAAATGTAACTCTCAGGATAAGAGAAAATCTGTCTTAATTATAAATCTGATATCTAAAACATACAATAAAAACAAAAAACTAAAGAACAAGAAAACAAAAAAATTAAAAATGGGCCTTGGAACTAAACAGAAACTTTTCAAAAGGAAAAGCTGAAGTGTCTAAGAAATAAACTAAAAAAAAGCTCAACATTTTTTAGCTATAAGGAAAATGTAAATCAAAACTAAAGGTTTCATCTTACTCCAACCAGAATAGCTAATATTGATAACATAAATAATAGCAAATGTGGTCAAAAGAGAATCCTTATTCACTATTTGATGGGCATATAAACTGTTATAGTCATTCTGGAAATCAGTATCGGAATTTCCTCAAAATGCTAAAAATTGTTCTATCATATAAACATAATTATATAACTTTTGAACATATTTCCAAAAATTCATCATCATGCTACAGAGATGCATGCACTTTACATACAGCTCAATTCACAATATCAAAAATTTGGAATGAGCATAGATTCCTATAAAATACAATAAATACATGCAATGTAATACTATTCACTTCTCAAGGAAAATAAAATTATGCAATTTTCTTATAAATGAATAAAATGGAATAGATCATGTTGCATGGGTTATCCAAGACATAGAACAAATTCTGAAAGTTCTGTCCCATATATAGTTCCCTAGGATATAACATCCATATTTTGCACATGTGAATAGAACCCAACAGCAAATTAGCCTCAGCCAACTCAAAAGCTAAGAATAACTCATCATCTAAAGTCTATAGTAGAGATTTCCTTGCATTGTCTCAAGCCACTTACTTGATGGATCCACTAATTTTCCAATTACTTGAAAAAATGTTGATTTATGACATTTTTTGTTCTGCTACTATAAAAAAACCACACTGGAATATAGAGATGCCAGCAACAACATGGGACATACAGTAAAAGAACTGTATACTGTGGAAGGAGTTAGCCCAAGAGAGTGATGTGCTATACAAACAGCTGCATTGGAGGGGTGGAACTGAAGCCCTTTGGAACTGAGATGATTTCAAGGATAGACTCACCTATTGGACTTGGAGATATAGGATCTGGAGTTTGTCTTGCTGATTTACAATCTTATATGGACTGATTTTTCTTAAATATGCTTCCATTCCTCCTTTGTGGAATGGGAATGTTTATTTTGTGTCATTGTATGTTGGAACTATGTAGCTTGTTTTTTGATTTTACAGGAGGCTTTGGACTTTGGAATTTGTGTTGGGACTACTGATACAGTCCAAACTGAGACTTTTACAGTTTGATTGAGTATAGCTTAAACGAAGAAGACATTTATGCTATAAAATGTAATATTGATCTATAATAGGTGGTAAAATGTTGCAATCTACACTACGATAACATTGTGGTAATGACTAAACATTTCTCAAGGAACTTTGTCACTTATCTTGAGAAAAATAATGTGTGTGGTAGTAAATGAATAGTCATATTACATTAGGATGAAATATGAATCTACCTGTTTTTATGTGGAGATTAAGAGTGGCAGGGAATGGGGTACCTATCAAGTTTATATGAGTGGAAAAATTTTTAAAAGAAAAAGAAAAAAAAGGAAAAAAATAAATAAAAATATTATCTTGAAAAAATAAAAATAAACATATAGTAACAGGGGTAAAAGAGAGATTTCCCACTGACTCCATATACAATTTGCAAAGTCCTTTTTATTTGGAATTCTAACTTTTGTATGAAATGTTCTGATGAATGAATAGACACTTTCTCACATATTTCTATTCATAAGAAAGAATACTGGCAAATTTTTTTTTTAGGGGAGTTGAATTGAAGTTGAATTGATTTTCTTTTTTTTAACATTTTTTATTATTTCCGCTCATACAAACTCAATAGGTAGACCAGTTCCCTCCCCCCCTCCTCCCCCCGAACCCCCTGCCTCCCCCTTCCTTCCTCCCCATCTCCCAGTGCCTCGCCCCCCCAATTCCCAGAGAGTCCTTTCTTGTGTATGCCTAACTCTCCTCTTGGTCCTCCTTTCCGATGACATAAAAGGACCCAGTGGCATTTCCCTGAACCCTTTCTCATTCCCCTTAAGCACAGGAACACTTCTGTGGCCATCAATCCCTTGCCTCCAAGGATCTTGGTGCCCCCAGCAGATGTTAGACTTTGTGAGGTCAACAGTGTGACGGACATGGCGCAGGGCATGCAAAGTCCAATTATGATTGCTTCAGCCCTATCTAGTGTGGAGACTCTTCAAATCATTGCTCCCCCCATCCTTTTGCTCTTACAATCTTACCGCCCCCTCTTCCGCAGATGTCCCTGAGTTTCAGGATGGGGGGAGATTAGGCTGGCTTAGTTCTATGTGGATGATATAGAGTCTCTGAAGTTCTGGATTTTGGTTTGTTGATTTTCTTTTGCAGTTTTGCTGCTCCTGCAATGCCCTTCACTCCATCCTGATGGGCACTGTATGTCACCCCCTGGTCAGAGACAAAAAACTGTTAAACTGGAGTCTTGTTATAATAGCACATTCAAGGGTAGATGTAATAAAAGCAGGAAACCTCGGTGAGAGAGGGATCAGTCACCCATTTGCAAAATGATCTCTTTTCATCTGCCAGACTATATGCCCTCCCCTTCTGGTGAGATCATACCCCCTCAGTTGTACATGATCAGGAACGAACGTCTGTGAACTTAACCAGGTGTCACATTACTTACTTGCATTCCTTGGAGGTCGATTTTCTCTGCTTTAACATGGTCCCCTCTCTCCTTGTGCCTGGTGTGGCCCTCCAACCCCATCCCTCCTGTTCACAATCCTTGCAATTATCGTATTACATAGGTTTACCCTTGAGTGTCTCAATGTGGGCTGGGTGAGTTTGGTACTGGAAACCACCTATTAGGGAGTACATACGGGGCTTAACTTTCTGGGATTGGGATATTTCACTTAATATAATTGTTTCTAATGACATCCATTTCCCAGCAAATTCCAGTAATTCATCATTTTTGATGGCTGAGTAGTACTCCATTGTATAGATGTACCACAATTTCCTTATCCACTCGTCAACTGTTGGACATTTAGGTTGATTCCATGACTTTGCTATTGTAAACAGTGCTGCTATGAACATAGTCGTGCTTGTGCTAACGAGGCGAACCTCTGCTGCATGGGGGGTTATTCCCAAAAGTGAATAGCAGGGTCATATGGCATTTCAATCTTTAATTTCTTTAATAATCTCCAGACGGCTCGCCAGAATGGCTGTATGAGCCTGCATTCCCTGCTACCAACTCTCAACAGTTGGGATCTTGTGAAATTAAAGAGCTTCTGTTCAGATAAAGAGATTGTCACACGAGCTCAAAGGCAACCCACAGAATGGGAGAAAATCTTCACTAACCACATATCTGATAGAGCTCTACTGTCCAGAGTGCACAAAGAACTTAGAAAATTAAACACCAAGGAAACCAATGGCCCAATTAAAAAATGGGCCCTAGAACTTAAAAGAAATTTTAACAGAGATGAAATTAAAATGTCTAACAAATATCTTAAAAAATGCTCCACTGCTTTAGCCATCAGGGAAATGCAAATCAAAACCTCCCTGAGATATCATCTCACCCTGGTCAGGATGGCAAAAATCCACAACACAAATAACAAGTGCTGGAGAGGATGTGGAGAGAGGGGAACTCTGCTACATTGCTGGTAAATGTTTTTGAAATGCTTCTTTCAGAGTAAACATGAGATTGGAAATACAAAAAAAAGAAATGCGATCTGGCATCAAGTTGACAAGGGGTAGACTTGTGATAGTTACACCTGAACATCAACTTGACCACACATTAAATAAGATCAGCTCTCCCTTCCCTCCACTCTGCCGCCTGGGACCCACGCTCGCGGTCCAGCCCGGCCTCACCACGCGACCTAGGTAAGCTCCTGTCCCCGCCCACCCCCAGAACCCCAGGCCGTCCCAAGGGACCCAGATCCTCCCACCATCCAGCCGGAGCCACCGCGCAGGGTCTGGGAGGAGGAGGATACCCCCTCTGCGCTCTGGGCCCCCCCAGGTTAAGTAGCGCCCAGCCTACGCCCCATCCTCCCTTCCCTCCATTCCACCGCCCAGGATGCTCGGGGTCCAGACTGGACTCACCTCAACCTAGGTAAGCTCCGTCTCCGCCCACCCCCAAAACCCCAGGCCAAATAACCAGTTTAGTGAAAAACACATAGAAATTGAAAGAAGATCTTAAGAGTTAAAACGACAATGCCAAAGTCAAAGTGCAAATCCATGAGAAACAACACTCAAGTAAACAAATCTCTCACTGAAGGAATTAATCCCATACTCCAACCAGAACAAACCCATGGAAAATGGCCAAGAAAGCCTGACCCAGGATAACGACCTTCAAAATACGATCATTACCATGTTCAATACTATGAAAGAGGAAATCCGGGAGGAATTACATAATCGAATCAATCGCTTTGAAGAGGAACACAACAGACATGTGCAGGAGTTGAGAAAAACAGTGCAAGAAACAAAAACTGGCATAGAGCAGTTAAAGCAGACTCAAGCAGAGTTTAAAACTGAGCTAAAAGACAAGTTATCTTCAACACTGAACTCCACAGAGAGTCTTATCAACAGAACTAACGAAGCAGAAAACAGAATTTCAGACCTTGAAGATAAAGTGGGAGTACTAACCAGCTCAATGGAAGAGGTTGTTAAAGCCAAAAAAATACTTGAGAGAAATATCCAAGAGGTATGGGACACCCTGAAGAAGCCTAACATGCGTATTCATAGAATACCAGAGCAAGAATCTCAAAATACCACCCCTGAGGAAATTTTTCAAATGATCATCAAGGAAAATTTTCCTCATCTAAAAAAAGAGAGGCCCATCCATATACAAGAGGCATTCTGCACCCCAAACAGATATGACCAAAATAGAAGCTCGCCATGGCAAATAATAGACAAAACACTCCACATTGAAGATAAAGAACTGGTGCTGAGAGCTTCAAGGGAGAAAAAACAAGTCACTTTTAAAGGTAAACCTATTAAAATAACAAATGACTTCTCAGTCGAAACAGTAAAAGCAAGAAGAGCTTGGAGAGACATACTTCAAGTATTGAATGAGCAAAAATGTCAACCCAGGCTGATTTACCCTGCAAAACTATCAGTCATGATCGAGGGAGAAAGAAAAATTTTCCAGCACAAAGACAACGTTAAGGGATACATGTCCACCAAACCAGGCCTTCAAAAAATGCTAGAAATGATACTCAAGCGTGAAGAAAAAAACAGGCATATCCAGGAGAACAGAAGGCAAGTATAACACCATTAAAAGCGAAGCAATATACTTATAAAAACTACGAAAGATAATAAATGTCTGGAATTAAAAATGGTTTCTCCATTATAACACTAAATGTTAATGGAATTAACTCACTGATCAAGAGACACAGATTACAAATTTGGATTAAAAATCACAATCCATCAATCTGCTGCCTGCAGGAAACCCATCTCACCACAAAAGACAGGCATGCCCTAAAAATAAAAGGCTGATCAACAATTCTACAAGCGAATGGAAGCAGAAAACAGGCAGGGGTAGCCATTATGCTATCAGACAAAGTGGACTTCAAACCAAAGAAAATTATAAGAGACACGTATGGATACTACATTTAGTCACAGGTACAATTCACCAGGAAGATTTTACAATACTGAACAAATATGCACCCAATACGGGCGCCTCCACATTCATTAGGAAAACCCTACAGCGTCTAAAGCAAGAAATCAACCGCCAAACGATAATTCTTGGGGACTTCAACACCGTCCTGTCAAAAGCTTAACAGAGACACTTTGGAACTTAATCAAACCCTTAAAGAAATGGACCTTACAGATCTCTATCGAACTTTTCACCCACACACCAAAGAATACACATTTTTCTCACAAGCGCACGGAACTTTCTCCAAATTGGATCACATACAGGGCCACAAAATGAATCTACACATATACAAAAAAGTTGAAATTCTAACCTGTGCCCTGTCAGACCACCATGGCCTAAAGCTAGACATCCACAACACAACAAACAAGAGAAAATACACTAACTCTTGGAAACTTAACAATATGGTGCTGAATGAGAACTGGATTCAGGAAGAAATTAAAAAGGAAATTCAAGATTTCCTGAAAGTGAATGATAACGAAAATACAACTTACCAAAATCTCTGGGACACAATGAAAGCTGTTCTAAGAGGTAAGTTCATAGCTCTTAATGCCTACATCAAAAAAATGGAAACAGCAGAAATAAACAACTTAACATCCAGCTTAAAGCTTTAGAGAAACTAGAGCAATCTGATCCCAAAAGTAGTAGAAGAGAGGAGATTAGCAAAACAAGGGGAAAAATATCTGAAATTGAGACAAAGAAAACGATAGAAAAAATCAACCAGTCAAAAAGCTGGTTCTTTGAAAAAATCAATAAGATTGATACACACCTAGCTAAATTAACCAAAAGCAGCAGAGAGAAAACCCAAATTAACAAAATTAGAAATGAACATGGAGTTATCACTACTGATAACCAACAAATCCAGAAAATTCTAAATCATATTTCAAAAAATTATGCTCTGTGAAGTTTGACAACACAAAAGAGATGGATGAATTTCTAAGTAAACACAACTTACCTAAATTGAATCAGGAAGTAGTGAATTATTTAAATAGTCCTATAACATATAAGGAAATTGAAGAAGTAATCTCAAATCTTCCCACCAAAAAATGTCCTGCACCAGATGGATTCAGCACAGAGTTCTACTAGACATTTAAGGGGTTAATAACACCAATACTCATTAAACTGTTCCATCAAATAGCAAAGGAAAGAACACTACCAAATTCCATCTATGAAGCTAATATCGTCTTAATCCCAAAACCTAATAAAGATTCACTTAAAAAGAAAACTATAGGCGGATCTTCTCTGATGAACACAGACGCAAAGATTCTCAACAAAGTCTTAGCAAATCGGATTCAAAAACATACCAAAAAGATCATGCATAGGAACCAAGTAGGCTTCATCCCCGGCACACAAGGCACACATACGCAAATCAATAAATGTAATTCATCATGTAAACCAGTCCAAAGTCCAAGACCACATGATACTCTCAATAGATGCAGAAAAAGCTTTCGACAAGATCCAACAGCCTTTTATGATCAAAATGCTAGAGACAGTAGGAATGGAAGGAACCTTTATCAATATAATAAAAACTGTATACAACAAGCCCACAGCAAGGATTATGCTCAATGGGGAACAATTGGAAGCAGTCCCACTTCGATCAGGAACTAGACAAGGCTGTCCACTCTCACCACTTCTATTCAATATTGTACTTGAAGTCTTAAATGAAGCCATAAGACAAGAAAGGGACATAAGAGGGATTCAAATCGGCAAGGAAGAAGTCAAGCAATCCCTATTTGCAGATGACATGATCTTATACCTAAGTGATCCCAAAAACTCCACCAGGAAGCTCCTGGAACTAATTGAGAAGTTCAGCAGGGTGGCAGGATACAAAATAAATGTGCAAAAATCAGAGGCCTTCCTATATGCTCAGAATGAAAGAAGTGAAAAAGCCTTGAGAGAAACAATCCCATTTACTATAGCCCCTAAAAAATGAAAAACCTTGGTATAAACCTAACCAAGGAGGTAAAAGACCTTTACACTTAAAACTTTAAAACCCTCAAGAAAGAAATAGCAGAAAACACCAGAAGGTGGAAAGACCTCCCTTGTTCCTGTTGGCAGAATCAACATCATAAAAATGACCATCCTACCAAAGCCAATATACAAATTCAATGCTATACCAATTAAAATCCCAAAGCAATTCTTCAAAGAAGTTGACCAAAAAATCTCAAAGTTCATATGGAGGCACAAAAGACCCAGGATAGCAAAGACAATCCTGAGTAACAAAAACACTGATGGAGGTATTACCATACCAAACCTAAGCATATATTACAAATCCATTGTTATAAAAACAGCCTGGTACTGGCTCCAAAATAGACACACAGATCAATGGATAAGGATTGAAGACCCAGATATAACCCCACAAAATTACAGCCATTTGGTCTTTGACAAAGGGGCCCAAAGAATCCAATGGAAAAAGAACAGCATCTTCAACAAATGCTGCTGGCAAAACTGGATCTCCACATGCAGAAGATTAAAACTGGACCCATACTTGGGAACATGTACAAGACTTAATTCCAAATGGATCAAGGACCTTGATATTAGGCCAGAGAGTATAAAAACCATAGTTGAAAGTATAGGGAAATCCCTTGAGCTGATTGGGCTAGACCAACATTTCCTAAACAGACATCCAATGGCACAGTCACTGCTACCAACTCTCAACAGTTGGGACCTTGTGAAATTAAAGAACTTCTGTTCAGATAAAGAGATTGTAACACGAGCTCAAAGGCAACCCACAGAATGGGAGAAAATCTTCACTAACCACACATCTGATAGAGCTCTACTGTCCAGAGTGCACAAAGAACTTAGAAAACTAAACACCAGGAAAACCAATGGCATAATTAAAAAATGAGCCCTGGAACTTAAAAGAAACTTATTAGGGATGAAATTAAAATGTCTAACAAATATCTTTAAAAATGCTCAACTTCCTTAGCCATCAGGGAAATGCAAATCAAAACTTCCCTGAGATATCATCTCACCCCAGTCAGGATGGCATAAATCCACAATACAAACAACAAATGCTGGAGAGTATGTGTAGAGAGGGGAACTCTCCTACATTGCTGGTGGGAATGCAGGCTCATACAGCCACTCTGGCGAGCTGTCTGGAGATTCTTAAAGAAATTAAAGATTGAAATGCCATATGACCCTGCTATTCCACTTTTGGGTATAACCCCCCATGCAGCAGAGGTTCACCTCGATAGCACAAACACGACCATGTTCATAGCAGCACTGTTTACAATAGCAAAGTCATGGAATCAACCCAAATGTCCAACAGTTGACGAGTGGATAAGGAAACTGTGGTACATCTATACAATGGAGTACTACTCAGCTATCAAAAATGATGAATTACTGGAATTTGCCGGGAAATGGATGTCATCAGAAACAATTATATTAAGTGAAGTATCCCAGACCCAGAAAATTAAGTGCTGTATGTACTCCCTAATAGGTGGCTCCTAGTACCAAACCCACCCAGCCCACCTTGAGACACTCATAGGTAAATCTATGTATTACCTACAGTAATTGCAAGGATTATGAACAGGAGGGATGGGGTTGGAGGGCCACAACAGAAACAAGAAGAGAAGTGACCATGTTACAGAAGAGAAAATAGGCCTCCATCAAGGACTGCAAGTAAGTAATGTGACACCTGGTTAAGTTCACAGACATTCGTTCCTGATCATTTACAACTGAAGGGGTATGATCTCAACAGAAGGGGAGGGCATATAGTCTGGCAGATAAAAAGTAACCATTTTGCAAATGGGTGACTGACCCTTCCCTCACTGATGTTTCCTACTTTTATTACATCTACCCTTGAATGTGCTCTTATAATAAGACTCCAGTTTAACAGCTTTTTGTCTCTGGCCAGGGGGTGACATACAGTGCCCATCAGAATGGAGTGAAGGGCACTGCAGGAGCAGCAAAACTGTAAAAGAAAATCAACAAACCACAATCCAGAATTTCAGAGACTCTATATCAACCACCTAGAACTAGGCCAGACTAATTTCTCCCCATCCTGAAGCTCAGGGACATTTGCGGAAGAGGGGGCGATAAGAGTGTAAGAGCAAAAGGATGGGAGGAGCAATGATTTGCAAGATACTCCACACAAGTTAGGGTCGAAGCAATCATAATTGGACTTTGCATGCCCTGCGCAATTTCCAACACACTATTGACCTCACAAAGTCTAGCATCTGCTAAAGGCACCAAGATCCTTGGAGGCAAGGGATTGGCAGCCACAGTAGTGTTCCTATGCTTAAGGGGAACACAGGAAAGGGTTCAGGGAAATGCCACTGGGTCCTTGTACGTCATCGGAGAGGAGGGCCCAGAGGAGAGTCAGGCATGCACAAGGAAGGACTCTCTGGGAATTGGGGCGGGAGGCACTGGGGGATGGGGAAGAAGGGGTGAGGGGAGGGGGAGGAGGGGGGTTCGGGGGAGGAGGAAGGAGGGCGGGAACTGGTGTACCTAATAAGTTTGTATGAGCTGAATTAATAATAAAAATGTATTAAAAAATAAGATCATCTGTCAGACCACATGAAGAGATTACCCAGTTCAATATATTTTAATACAAAGACCAGCTTTAGATTTGATCGGAACCTCCCAGTAGTAGACCAGATAAAAGGAACCATAGAACAGTAGACTTTGAAGAATAACTCTGCTTCTTTGAGTCCTGTTGGTCTGAGCAGCTCTGAGTCTCCAGCATGTTTGTAGTGACTTAGTCTGCCTCCAGCTTCAGCCATGTTGCCTCCTCCATGAAAGACTATTTCTTCCTTGTGGAACCATAAACTGAATAAATATCCTTTCATCCCTTAAGTTTCTCTACTTTGAATGCTCTCTTACAGCAACAGTTAACACTATTACAATTATTAAGTCTCTGTAGAATAAAATTATCAATTATTTGATAAATTTACCAAGAACCCAGCACCAACCACCACTGAACATGAAACCACAAAGGTAACATTGCAGATAGTAACCTAGGGATGTCACATTTACAGAAAGCAACCATATGGCAATATTATGCTACAGTAATGGCTACCCTTTCGGGGTAAGTTGGAAGTCTTTACACAAAAACAGCCAGCCACTGAATGACAGGAAATGTCAAAGGAGATTTTCAAGAAAGTGAAACCTGAAATGACAGGAATAGGCAGAGCCAAAGAAAGGTAGAGAATATAGACAAAATTACATGTGTCAGAATAACAGGAAAGGTAGGAATGGGTGGGCGGTGTATAGTGCAGAATAAAAGGAAGTAAGATCTGATAAGCTTAAACAGTATTAAATTTTTTATGACCTTACAAGGTCAACAGTTGAAATAAAGTTCAGTCTATATAAGAAATCTTTCAGACATGTTAATTTTCAGCATTATAAGCAATCTCAAAGAAGACATTTGAGACTAATTGGCAGCTCAAATCATGTTTCTCACTCTATAAGGTGTCTCTCTGTGAGTCTGAAGCTACAGATATTAAATTTCAGAGGAAAACAACATAATAGGTAAGGAAAGAGCCTTTGGAAAAGGCATTTACATGAAAATGATTTTCGGGGGTGAAATTATGCTTGTGATGTTGCATTGTAAATATTGACAGCATTAAAAGGAATGTCTAAAATATGGGCACTAAATGTCACCAGGAAAAGGCTGACCAGTATTTATGTTAAATTCTTCAAATTACATCCCCTTTTTGCATAAGAAGTGATTTCAGTGAAAACAAAGCAGATCATAGAGCTGTGAAATGAAGAAAATAATGCGTTGCATTCTCTGTCATGTAGGAAGGCAGGAAGACACCCACACCTTCTCAGTGACAATGTACCCCACCCACTCTTGAGGATTTTCTGATAAAACAGCTTATGTTTTTCCTATAGTGAGCATGAGGAAGAATAAATCAGTATGAAAATAAAGAACATTGGTGGTTTACAGCACAGGGTATTGGATGTTGCTAAGACTTTGTCATTTCAGTTTACAGAAATGTTTATCTACTTGATGAGAAATTAGACTGGCACCAGATTGTAACAGGGGGACCACCAAAACTCAGATTGTTGCTTATTCATTAATAATGACAAAACTAAAGCCAAAAGACAGAGACATTTAACTGAATTTCTAGGAACTTAAGTTTAGTACTTAATCCTTTCCCACCTCAATACCTAGAGGTTTTATTGTGCGATATCATGTCTGAGTCCAGAAAACAAAAAGAGTCTTCTGATCTCCATTATTTTTAAATTACATGCAATCATTTTGAATGTAAAAATAACTAAAGAATTGTCCTAAAAGACAGCAGTTACGGGGCTGGAGAGGTGGCTCAGGGGTCAAGCCTATGCCTTGCAGGTGGAAGGTCCTGAATCCGGATCCTAGACCCCATGTATAGACGCCAGGCAGAAGCAGGGGCGGCCTGCATTTCTGGTCCTAGTAGGGCAAAGCCTGTGAATCCCTGGGGAAGAGTAAATAAGGAGCAGGTGGAGGTGGCCCATGGTGGTCCCAAATTCGCCCGTGGTTCTGCACACACATACACACACACATGCACACACACACACAATTGAAAAAATAATAAAAAAATTTAAGACAGCAGTTACCAATATTTATTAAGTAATCCAGAGCAAAAGATTTTATTACATTAATAAAGATATTAATGAACAATGCATTTTTGAGCTTCTAAAATATCTTTGGAATAAAGCATAATCCTAGAATTAGTAAACCTTCAAGTTTCTTCCAATTATTGATTCATATTGATACTGAATAATTCTAGATATTTTATGAAATGCAATTCAGAGTCATTTTGCAAAAACATTTTAACTTTGAATTTTGAAAATGACATTTTATGTCAAAAGAGAAACATCACTGAATGTCATAGCTCTTATGCATAAAGTTATGAATGTTGCCTCATTAGAAGATCTTTAGATTTATTAACAAATAACAATTAGTTATTCATTTTGGATCATCCCAATAGGAAAATTATTTATTCAAACTGTATACTAAAACATATATTAAAACCATTGTTAAAGTCAGTGACTGATAGCAAACAGACCCATTCTTCTAACACCTCAAACAACTATAAACAATACAAATTATGTGTGGTCATTTCTTATCTGTTCAGTTGTACCTTCCCAGAATAAGGATAAAGTTGATGTAATCAATGAAAAGTCAATGAAGAAAGTGAATAATCTCAGGAAGACTGCTGTCATAATTTGTATTAGGTAACCTGACACACAACTAAATTCTGAGCACAAGCCTCTTAACTACAAATCCAACATGCAAAGTAAACAGTAATTGCTTATTTTATATTTTCAATTTTTATTTGTTTGGTATTCATTCTCCTGCACATGGGCTTGTATGCATGTGTAAGTGTGTGTGTGTGTTCATGTGCATATGTGCTACAAACTCGAGAATGCACATACTGTTGACCTCTGAGGTTGTCAGGTCAAAGTTGTCTTATAAAAAGAACCTGAGAATCTATAATTTAAAACCTAAGTGAAGAATTGTATTAAGAACAATGAACCCAATGCCAGCATAAGTTAAGAAAAATATCTTTCAGATAAAGAATAATGACATGCTAGTACATTTGTCCTAACACAAAAAAAACCCACATACTTTTACTTTCTTTGTTTTCTTTTAATTTTATATTTCCACTCTACAATAAAGGCTACCTAACTTTGATATATAGTCAAACCTGCATCCTTAAAGTAAAAATAAATGTAGTAAAATAGCATCATATATAATAATTGTACAGGGATACAGTACATCATATTTCAGAAAGTTGCGAAGAATTATACTTGGAGATAAATTAACTATAAACTTTATATGTTGATATATGTTATGCACATATATATATATACATATATGTATAATTTCTTGAAAAGAAATTCCAGATAGAAATACTCAAGAGTTTAACAAGAAGAATCCAAAAAGACACTAAAACTCCTTGGGAGTTTTTACTCACTACTTAATATTGTTGTATTTGTATTAGTGTTTTTTGTATTGTCTTATAGAATTCATGTTTCTGTGTGGTACACTCTTTGGAATATGCACAGAAGTATTATGCAGGTCATAAGGTAGTTCTATTTCATGTTTTTGAGGAATCTCCAAACTGATTTCCAAATTTGTTACACTAATTTATATTCCCACTAACATGTTGCTTGTTCATTTAATCTTAGCCATTCTGACTGGCATAAGATGGAATTTTCTTAGCAGCTTTGATATGTATTTCCTTGAACACTAAGGATATTTTTAGTGTTTCATCAGCTAAATGCTTTAAGTATTTTATTTTCTATTCAAAGAAGACATTGTGTTTTGACATAACTTTTAAACACCCAGTAAGAATGTGTTCAATGAACAAAGTTATGATGGATTTTATAAGCATGGGTAATATTTTATGATTGAAAGCAAAGTCAACAGGAATCTCATAAAATCCCTAATCACTGTTACTTGATAGTATATCTTACAAATCTGTCTGAATATAAAACTCTTTCCAACATCCTTTCAATGCTGCCTTTTCTCTTAATAGAGCAAAGAAGTGTCCGAAGAAATCCTGCTGGAATGTTCAGGATCTTGAGTCCCCAAGCAAAAATTTAGATGGAGATATGTGAATAGTAACAAAAGAAAAGAGTGTTTGTTAAGGGAAAACAGGACTTCTTAGACTTAAAGTGGTCTAGAGGCAGAAAAAGGTAAAAACAATTCAATGGCCTTGAATCCCAGAACTTGTGACTTTTTAATGTGTCATTTACACAACTGTTACTTCTCCTGTGCATGCTCGGTTACATGTAGCTTTACATGTAGTGTGTATGTGAGTGTGTGGTGATGGAGGTATTCAGTCTTCTCTTACAATGGTCCCCGTCAAATGCTACTTTTAAGTTTTGTTTTCAGCTGGAACCTATTTGTTCCACAAAAAAAAAAAAAAAAAAAAAAAAGGCCGTTCAAAGACCCTCACCTTCTGAAAGAGGAGAAATTCTTTTAAAAATAGTCATTAAACTACTAAGCATCAAAGAGCTTGTTTAGAAAATAGATGCTTAAAACATTTATCTGAAACAACACCAGAATTACTAAGCAAATTAAGCCAAAGGTTAGATATCTCAATACCTGTCATTTGATTACTAAATCACATTGATAAATTTGTTCCAGTTTATTTCTGTCAAGGTAATCTACAAGTATCTGATAATTGAATGAGCCATCAGCTCCTGATCAGCATGCCTTCACCTTAGCTCCTGCTCTGAGGTCATCTCTTCTGCTCTGTGGCCCTTTCTTGTGCTCAACTACTTAAAATTGACAAAAATTCAGAGAAGAGGAAAACTCAACATTGAGCCACAGTCCTGTTGGCTACTTTTGAGGTTCTAGGACAATAGGATGCCTGGCATCCTGGTGACCAGAGAGTCAGGTACTAGTACTAAATTTAGGAAAGCTCAGAAGAAAGCAAGGGCTTACGGAGAAAGTATTTCCCCATGTTACACTTTTCTAAAGACTAGTACAACTCTAAATTTGAACATACGCTTTATTGTCAGACAAAGCTCTAAAGTATATCACTGCAGAGACAAGATTTGCACAGAGATAAGAGTTAACATCAAGTTACTATGATCTACCATAATTCTTTATGACATTTATACATATAAACTTAAAGTCAATTCTTAATAAATACTGAGTTTGAACACATACCTGGAAGATATTAGGATTGGGAACTGTAATGGATATTATCACAATGAAAAATTCGGGCCTTGAGAGAAAGTTGCTTGTTTTCCCATAGAAGATTCTCAATATGCTTCTTTTAATTTATTAATTCTTTTAATTGTATAAAGTGTTAACTAAGTTTCATAAAATGTTGAATCTACAAATGAGAAGAAATGGCTGTGTGTGTGAAAATTATGTCAATAAAGTCAGCACTGAAGCTGGGTCAGCAAGTTTTCTTTCAATTTAGCCCAGCCATTCAGCTTTTATGCTGCTTACTAAGTGACAAATTCTTATAAAACTAATGCTTTTATGTAGCCTCACTTAAAGTAACATGCTTTAAACTAGTCTACTGAAAACTCATATGGAAGCAGAAAAAAGATAAAGAATGAAATCTTCCCATCCTCAGTGGCTCAAGACATAAAATGGTCTGTTTAAGTAAAGCATGTCCCTAACCCCAATGTCACAATGACAAGAAGGACTAATGCACAGCCTGTTCTGTTTCCCCCCATCCAGAGGCAGATAGGGTCTGAAGGACCATGGATGAAAGGGTCTATAAGCATATGAAGGCCTATGAAGATGAGGAAGAAAGGAGAATGGATAAAAATTGATAAAGGGGCAGTGTTGCAATTACTTCTTCTGTTGATGTAGAAAAATCTCTGAACTAAAGGAGAAAGGGTTTATCATTTTTCTTAAATGTATAGAGAAAATAGTATCTATTGTAATGAACACATTGTAGAGGACATGACTTTCAGAAGCTGTAGGCTGGCTCACATCACAGCAGCACCAGAAGGCAGAGAGAACAAGAAAG
Source organism: Typhlomys cinereus (assembly GCA_023101885.1). Taxonomy (NCBI): domain Eukaryota; kingdom Metazoa; phylum Chordata; class Mammalia; order Rodentia; family Platacanthomyidae; genus Typhlomys; species Typhlomys cinereus. The sequence continues at coordinate 148,285 of JALPQD010000196.1, forward strand.
ATGAGATAATGATTAGGACTGTCTAGCCTTGATGCTGCCCAAGTAACAGGCTTCTTCCAGCCAGACTCCACTTTCTAAAGTGCCTACAACTTTCCCATATAGCCTACCAACTTAGGCATTAGTATTTCAGGACCTTAGCTTGTGGGAGGAGAACACACTTCAAAATATGACAGAGAGAATTAGATGCTGGGACAAGGAGATCAAGGGAAGGCTGCAGATGACCATGCCCAAGGTAGAGGAAGATTTATCTCTGAGTGTTGCCCTCATCCAGTCTACCCATTTTATGTTCCAAGTTGTCTGCATATTCCTATACCATCTGGCAAGCTTTTGTCAACTCTCCCCTTTGTTACCTTTGGATATATTGAAATGAAAATTTTGTGGGAGGAAAGAGAATCATTTCCTGAATAACCATATAACTCTAAGGGCTCTTTTTAAGTTTCTTTAACAGAAAGCCAACTCAGGAATTCTTTCTAAGAGCATCTTAAACTAAACAAAAAAGTTAAGAAGATATTGTCAGACTCGAAAAATACCCAAAAACACCTTGCAAACGTCTTCCTTCAGCATTCACATTTGTCTTAATTTATTTTTTCATGGAATGTGATGAAGTAGAAAATCAACATATATCAATATGTGTTTTGTTCCAGAAGAAACCATGTCATAATGCTATTAAATATTCCAATATCATACACGAATCACATACAAGATATTTTTGAGCCAGAGGACTGACTTCAATATACTTTAAGTAATACATTTTCCTTCTCTTAATTCATGTTTCTTTAATGTCCTGAGATTCATGTAGAGAATAAAATGCATATAATAAAATATCACTAATATGACTTGTTTTATGTTCATAATTTTTCAGTGCAGTATATGTTAATGTAATTACACTTATGAAGAATTCATTGGCATTCTTTATGAATTCTGAAGACATTTTGAGGTCAAGCTCTGAAAGAAAATAAATGACCAAAACTAGATTAGAAAACATTTTTAAGATTCTAAATATAATCATTTATTATTTTTAAATTTCACAAAATTTCAATGAGAATATATTTTGCTTTGTCTCAACTGAAAACCTAGAAGGCCAAATATGCATTTAAACTTTGACTAACATAAAGAAATATGACATAATTTCTAAAATATCATTATTATTTGAGCTGAGTAAGGATATTAATTTTCACCAGTTTAGTTCTTCCATTGCATTACAGAATGTATAATTCAAAGTTTAATACACACTGAAGCTAAGGAAAATTTTCAAATATAGGAACTTACTGCCATCTTGTGGAGTGTTGGCTATTCCTTTCTGAAATTTCTTTTTTTTCTGGGATGCTGTTTTCTATTAATATTAGTTACAAATTTTTTAAGAGTTCCCCAGCAACTTTCAGGTACTGTTATCTGTTCATAGAAAGAAACATAAGAAGACTTGTATTTTGCATCAAAAAGGCTTAAAAGGTTCATTGTGCTTTTAACCACCCTAGACTCCAGACATTTATTCATTTGCTTTCCCTGCTAAGGGGATGTAGCATTTAATTTAGCATATTTTACTTGTCATGGATTACAAATGGAAAGGAAACAATGTTATATTTTGTTAACTTGCAAAGAAAAACAGTGACCTTGAGCAATTGTTACATGACAGGTCCAAGCTAACAAAAGTTAGTCCTGGGATTAACATTACTTGATAATTTATAAAACCAGAGACTTGGACCCCATTCCAAAGGAATAGAATCAGAATTTGCATTTTTATGATATCCCCAAATGATTTGCATGAAAAGTGAAGTCAGAGCACGATTAACACTGGCCATCACATTTCATTCCATTTGGACTTTATTATAGTAGAATACACACACAAAAGGGAAGAAGGAAGGTAGAGGAATAGAATTGGGGAAGTCTGGGAAATACAAAAAGGCCAAGCATTAAAATACTTAGCTGCGAATATAAGTTATTTAATATTGTGTACTGAGTTTAAACTTAACAATGTAATTTTCATAAAATGTCTCTTTTCATTCGAAACATCTTTGATTTATTATACATGCATTATTTTTTATTTGCTTAAATATCCATGCCTCATTTATTCATACATCAGCAAACTGATTGATTGTTTGTCTCAGGAATTTTGATATTAAGCAAATCATTAAGTTATAAATGTCTAGAATGTACTGGGTTTTGTAGCATATGTCTGTCATCCAGGCACTTAGAAGATAGAAACAAGATTAACAAGAGTGCAAAAACATCCACAGCTTCATAGTGAGCTCTTCTTGGACAACCTGGACTGTACGAGTCCATGTCTCAAAAAAAGAAGTCACAACAAAAGCTTTATATAGCCTGTAAATTTGTGGTATTGGAGACATTTCTTATCTAATAAACAAGATATTCAAAAGTTGGAAATTATTTATCAATACTTTGAAAAAAATATGATTTTATTTCAAACTTATATCAGATATTTATCTTTTTGCTGAGGACAAAATAACTGATCAAAACAACTTATGGCTGACAGGGTTTGTTTGTGTTCATAGTCCAAGGAATTAGTCTATCAAGACCAAGAATGTGTGGGGTCAAGAACAGGAGGTAACTGCAAGCATTGCATCCATAGTTAAGAAATAGAGAATGGAGGTCCCTGGTGATCTTCCCGCCACACTAGACACTCTGCCATGTTGCCCTGGACCCGGACCAAGGCAGACCCCATGATCCTCAGGTAAGGCCCTTAGACGACGCCCCAGGCCCAAGGTCACCTGTGGGCCCCACCAGCAACCAGAGCAACAGCCAGTCTGCTCTAGCACTGGGAAGGTGCCCTGCTGATCCAGACCCAGATCAGGACAGACTCCCTGCTCCTCAGAATTCAACAGAGCCCAGAGAAAACCCAAGCAAAGATCTAGGGGACAAATACTTTACATATGAAATCATCTAAAATCATCCCATCACATGGGAGAGAATCTTAATATCCAGCTCAAAGATAAGTAAACTCTTTCTACCATCTTGATCTTCTTAATTATGAGTCATGATAGTTTAACATTTCCATATACCCACCCTAAAATGCATATGACTTCCAGGACTATACCATTCACCCTTATATATCACCAAAGGAGTAAACAAAAAAGTACATTATCATACTAATCTCCAATCCCTGTCTATTAATCTGATCTTTTTCATGTACTAACAATCTAAAAGCCCCATCTAGGAAATAACACCAATACCAAACAAGTGTACCCAACCTAAGGCAAACCCTAGTAATAACAGCTCAAGTGTAGTAATACAATCTAATTCAGTACAGTCAAAAATACACAGAAACAAAAAAGTCTTAAGAGATCAAACAAAAATGTCCAGGTCACAACAGCAAATCATGAGAAACAAAAACCAAAAAAACAAATCTCCTACCAAAGAATTAACCAAATAATGATAGATCCCAATCAGAACAAACTCACAGAAAATAGCCAAGAAAGCCATACCCAAGATATTGATTTTTAAAGCTTGACCTTTACTATGATCAATACTATGAAAGAGGAAATCCAAGAGGAGTTAAATAACCATATCAACCACTTTGAACAGGAACATAATAGGCACTTGGAGGAGATGAGAAAAACAGTTGAAGAAATAAAAATAGGCATAAAGAAGTTAAAACAATTAACTCAAAACTCAACAAAGTGTTATCAGCAGAACTGACGAAGCAGAAAACAGACTTTCAGATCTTGAAGACAAAGTAGGAGAATTAACTAGCTCAATGGAAGAGATTGTTAAAGCCAAAAATATACTTGAGAGGAATATTCAAGAGATATGGGACACCTAACATGTGCACTTATGGAATACCAGAACAAGAATCCCAAAATATCACACCTGAGGAAAATTTTCAAATTATCATAAAGGAAAACTTTCCTCATCTAAAGAGAGGCCCATCCAAATACAAAAGGCATTCCACACCCCAAACAGATATGATCAAAATAGAAACTTGCCATGGCAAATAATAATCAAAACACTCCATATACGAGACAAAGAAACTGTGCTGAGAGCTTAAAGGAAAAAAAACAAGTCACTTTTAAAGGTAAACTAATTGAAATGACAAATGATTTTTCAATGGAAAAGTAAAATCAAGGAGAGCTTGGAGATATGTACTTCAAATATTGAATAAGCAAAAAAGTCAACCCAGGCTGATACACCCAGCAAAACTATCATTCATGATCAAGGGTGAGAGAAAAATTTTCCAACATAAAACAATTTGAAGGCTTACATGACTAACAAACCAGGCCTTCAAAAATGCTGGTAAAGATACTCAAGCTTAAAGAAAAGAACAAGTATATCCAGGAGGACAGAAGGGAATTACAGTACCACCAAAACCTATATGCCAAATACTACACTTATGAAAGCCATAAACGCAAAAAGTGTAAGGAATTAAAGGAAATTCATCCATTATAACATTAAATGTCAATGGAATTAACTCACCAATCAAAAGACACAGATTAGAAAAATAGATTGGAAATCACAACCCATCCATCTGCTGCCTTCAGGAAACACAACTCACCACAAATGATAAGCACATTCTAAAAGTAAAAGGCTAGTCAAAAATTCTTCAAGCTAATAGAACCAGGAAACAAGCAGTTATAGTATCTGACAAAGTGGACTTCAAACCAAAAAAAAAAAATCATAAGACATACAGAAGAATACAACATTTTAGTCACCAATTTGTGGGGGTCTCAATCTAGGTGACCTCACTGGTCTGGTAAGCTTAGACAAAGATGTTTTGATAGAGGAGGTCAAAAGGGCATAGCTCAGGATGTTTTGAGTTTAAACAAAGATTATATATATACATATATATATATATATGTATATATATATAAAATTTCCACTCATACAAACTTAACAGGTATACCAATTCCCCCCTCCCTCCACCCTTCCATCCCTCTGTGCACCCCTCCACTTCCCCTTCCCTCCCCATCCCTCAGTGCCTACCACTCCCATCACTGGAGCATCCTTTATTTTTTTTAGTTGTAGTTTTTTTTTTAATTTATATCCACTCATACAAACTTAACAGGTATACCGGTCCCCCCCTCCCTCCAAACCCCCATGCACCTATGCCCCCCAACCCCCTTCCTTCTCCATCCCCCAGTGCCTCCCCCTCCCATCCCTGGAGCATCCTTTAACAAGATTGCCGAAATCTCCTCTAGGTCCTCCTCTCCGATGAGGTGCAAGGACCCAGTGGCATTTCCCAGAACCATTTCCTGTGTTCACTTTAAGCATAGGAACACTACTGAGGCTGCCAATCCCTTGCCTCCAACGATCCTAGTGCCTTTAACAAACGCTAGACTTTGTGGGGTCAATAGTGTGTTGGACATTGCACAGGGCATGCAAAGTCCAATTATGATTGCTTCGGCCCTAACTTATATGGAGAATCTTGAATATCTTTACTCCTCCCATCCTTGTGCTCTTACAATCTTACTGCCCCATCTTCCGCAAATGTCCCTGAGCTTCAGGATGGGGAGAGATTAGGCTGGCCCAGTTCCAGGTGGTTGATATAGAGTCTCTGATGTTCTGGATTATGTTTTGTTGATTTTTTTTTCGGTTTTGCTGCTCCTGCAATGCCCTTGGCTCCACCCTGATGGGTATTGGATGTCACCCCCTGGCTAGAGATAAAAACCTGTTAAATTAGAGTCTTGTTGTAAGAGTATATTCAAAGGTACTTGTAATAAAATTAGGAAACCATGGTGGGGGAGGGGTCAATCACCCATTTACAAAATGGTTACTTTCTATCTGCCAGACTATACGCCCTCCCCTTCTGGTAAGATCATACCCCCTCAGTTGCAAATGATCAGGAAGGAAAGTCTGTGAACTTACCCTGATGTCTCATTACTTACTTCCAGTCCTTGATGGTGGCCTATTTTCTCTGCTGTGACATGGTCCCCTTTCTCCGTGTTACTGGTGTGCCTCTCTTTCCCCATCCCTCCTGTTCATAATTTTTGCAATTACTGTAGGCATTAAAGAGATTTATCTTTGAGTGTCTCTAAGTGGGTTTGGTATTAAAAGCCACATATTAGGGAGTACATATGGTGCTTAATTTTCTGTTTATGGGATACTTCACTCATTATAATTGTTTCTAATACCATCCATTTCCCATTAAATTCCATTAATTCATCATTTTTGATGGCTGAGTAGTACTCCATTGTACAGATGTACCACAATTTCCTTATCCATTTGTCAACTGTTGTTCTTTCGGGTTGATTCCATGACTTTCTATTGTAAACAGTGCTGCTATGAACATGCTCGTGCTCCTGCTATCGACGTGAATTTTTGCTGTATGGGGGTTATTCCCAAAAGTGGAATCGCAGGGTCATATGGCATTTCAACCTTTAAATTCATTAAGAATCTCCAGTCGGCTCACCAGAGTGGCTGTATGAGGCTGCATTCCCACCAGCAATGTAGCAGAGTTTCCCTCTCTCCACATCCTCTCCAGCATTTGTTGTTGTTTGTATTGTGGATTTTTGCCATCCTGACCGGGGTGAGATGATATCTCAGGGAAGTTTTGATTTGGATTTCCCTGATGGCTAAGGATATGGAGCATTTTTTAAGAAATTTGTTAGAACTGGAGAGGAACATTCAAGAAATGTTTCTGAAGAAGCCTAACATGCGCATTCATGGAATACCAGAACAAGAATCCCAAAATACCACACCTGAGGGAATATTTCAATTCATCATAAATGAAAACTTCCCACAACTAAAGAATGAGAGGCCTACCCAAATACAAGAGGCATTTCACACTCCAAACAGATATGACCAAAATAGAAAATCGCCACGGCAAATAATAGACAAAACACTCCACATTCAAAAGAGAAGGTGCTGAGAGCTACAAGAGAAAAAAAGCAAGTCACTTTTAAAGGTAAGCCTATTAGAATAACAAATGACTACTCAATGGAAACAGTAAAAGCAAGAAGAGCTTGGAGAGACATACTTCAAGTACTAAATGAGCAAAAATGCCAACCCAGACTGATAAACCCGGCAAAACTATCTGTCATGATTGAGGAAGAAAGAAAAGTTTTCCAGCACAAAGACAACTTAAAGGGATACATGTCTACCAAACCAGGCCTTCAAAAAAATGCTAGAAATGATACTCAAGCTTGAAGAAAAGAACAAGCGTATCCAGGAGGACAGAAGGGAAGTATAATACCACCAAAACATAAATATCAAACAACAAAATCTACTAAACATCAAAAATGTCCAGAATTAAAAATAATTTCTCTATTATAACATTAAATGTCAATGGCATTAACTCACCGATTAAGAGACATAGATTACAAACTTGGATTAAAAACCACAATCCAACAATCTGCTGCCTTCAGGAAACTCATCTCACCACAAAAGATAGGCACATCCAAAGAATGAAAAGCTGGTCCAAAATCTTACAAGCTAATGGAACCAGGAAACAGGCAGGGGTAGCAATTATGCTTTCAGACAAAGTGGACTTCAAACCAAAGAAAATCATAAGAGACACAGATGGATACTACATTTTAGTCACAGGTACAATTCAACAGGAAGACTTCATAATACTGAACATATATGCACCCAATACGGGCCCCTCAACATTCATTAAGAAAACCCTACAGTGTCTAAAGCAATAAATCAACCACCAAACGATAATTCTTGGGGACTTCAACACCGCCCTCTCAACATGGGATAGATCAACAGGTCAAAAGCTTAACAGAGACACTTTGGAACTTAATCAAACCCTGAAAAAAATGGACCTTACAGATTTCTATCGAACTTTTCACCCACGCACCAAAGAATACACATTTTTCTCAGCAGCACATGGAACTTTCTCCAAAATAGATCACATATTGGGCCACAAAACAAATCTACACGTATACAAAAAAGTTGAAATTCTAACCTGTGCCCTATCAGACCACCATGGCCTAACTGGACATCCACAACACAACAAACAAGAGAAAATACACAAACTCTTGGGAACTTAACAATATGGTGCTGAATGAGAACTGGATTCAGGAAGAAAATAAAAAGGAAATTCAAGGTTTCCTGAAAGTGAACAATAATGAAAATACAACTTACCAAAATCTTTGGGACTCAATGAAAGCTGTTCTAAGAGGTAAGTTCATAGCTCTTAATGTCTACATCAAAAACATGGAAACATCAGAAATAAATAACGATGCAGCTTAAGGCTTTAGAGAAACTTGAGCAATCTGATCCCAAAAGTAGTAGAAGAGAGGAGATTAGCAAAATAAGGGGAGAAATACCTGAAATCGAGACAAAGAAAACGATAGAAAAAATCAACCAGTCAAAAAAGCTGGTTCTTTGAAAAAATCAATAAGATTGATACACCCCTAGGTAAATTAGCCAAAAGCAAAAGAGAGAAAACCCAAATTAACAAAATTAGAAATGAACATGGAGTTTTCACTATGGATACCTAAGAAATCCAGAGAATTATAACATCATATGTCAAAAAATTATACTCTGTGAAGTTTGACAACACAAAAGTGATGGATGAATTTCTAAGTAAACACAACCTACTTAAATTGAATCAGGAAGTTGTAAATAATTTAAATAGTCCTATAACATATAAGAAAATTGAAGAAGTAATCTCAAATCTTCCCACCAAAAAATGTTCTGGACCAGATGGATTCAGCACAGAATTCTACCAGACATTTCAGGAGCTAATAACACCAATACTCCTTAAACTGTTCCATCAAATAGAAAGGAAGGAACACTACCAAATTCCTTATATGAAGCTAATAACGTCTTAATCCCAAAACCTAATAAAGATTCACATAAAAAAGAAAACTATAGGCCGATCTCTCTGATGAACACAGATGGAAAGATTCTCAACAAAGTCTTAGCAAATCGGATTCAAAAACATATCAAAAAGATCATTCACAGGGACCAAGTAGGCTTCATCCCCGGCATACAGGATTGGTTCAACATATGCAAATCAATAAATGTAATTCATCATGTAAACCTGTCCAAAGTCCAAGACCACATGATACTCTCGATAGATGCAGAAAAAGCCTTTGACAAAATCCAACAGCCTTTTATGATCAAAACTCTAAAGCCAGTAGGAATGGAAGGAACCTTTATCAATATAATAAAAGCGGTATAAAACAGCCCACAGCAAGGATTATGCTCAATGGGGAACAATTGGAAGCATTCCCACTTCGATCAGGAAATAGAGAAGGCTGTCCTCTCTCACCACGTCTATTCAATATTGTACTTGAAGTCTTAGCTGAAGCCATAAGACAAGAAAGGGACATAAGAGGGATTCAAATCAGCAAGGAAGAAGTCAAGCTATCCCTATTCATGGATGACATGATCTTATACCTGAGGAATCCCAAAAACTCCACCAGGAAGCTCCTGGAACTAATTGAGAAGTTCAGTAGGGTGGCAGGATACAAAATAAATGTGCAAAAATCAGAGGCCTTCCTATATGCCCAGAATGAAAGACGTGAAAAAGCCTTGAGAGAAACAATCACATTTACTATAGCCCCTAAAAAAATGAAATTCCTTGGTATAAACCTAACCAAGGAGGTTAAAGACCTTTACAATGAAAACTTTAAAACCCTAAAGAAAGAAATAGCAGAAGACACCAGAATGTGGAAAGACCTCCCTTGTTCCTGGATTGGCAGAATCAACATCATAAAAATGACCATCCTACCAAAGGCAATATACAAATTCAATGCTATACCAATTAAAATCCCAAAGCAATTCTTTAAAGAAGTTGACCAAACAATCTCAAAATTCATATGGAGGCACAAAAGACCCAGGATAGCAAAGACAATCCTGAGTAACAAAAACACTGCTGGAGGTATTACCATACCAAACCTTAGTCTATACTACAAATCCATAGTTATAAAAACAGCCTGGTACTGGCTCCAAAATAGACACACAGATCAATGGATAAGGGTTGAAGACCCAGGTATAAGCCCACAAAAATACAGCCATTTGGTCTTTGACAAAGGGGCCCAAAGAATCAAATGAAAAAAAATAGCATCTTCAACAAATGGTGCTGGCAAAACTGGATCTCCACATGCAGAAGATTAAAGCTGGACCCGTACTTGTCACCATGTACAAGACTTAATTCCAAATGGATCAAGGACCTTGATATAAGGCCAGAGTCTATAAAAACCATAGTTGAAAGGATAGGGAACTCCCTCGAGCTGATTGGGCTAGGCCAACATTTCCTAAACAGACATCCAATGGCACAGTCACTGCTACCAACTATCAACAGTTGGGATCTTGTGAAATTAAAGAGCTTCTGTTCAGATAAAAGATTGTAACACGAGCTCAAAGGCAACCCACAGAATGGGAGAAATCTTCACTAACCACATATCTGACAGAGCTCTACTGTCCAGAGTGCACAAAGAACTTAGAAAACTAAACTCCAAGGAAAACAATGGCCCAATTAAAAAATGGGCCCTGGAACTTAAAAGAAACTTTACCAGGGATGAAATTAAAATGTCTATCAAATATCTTAAAAAATGCTCCACTTCCTTAGCCATCAGGGAAATGCAAATCAAAACTTCCCTGAGATATCGTCTCATCCCTGTCAGGATGGCAAAAATCCACAATACAAACAACAACAAATGCTGGAGAGGATGTGGAGAAAAGGGAACTCTCCTACATTGCTGGTGCGAATGTAGGCTCATACAGCCACTCTGGCGAGCCATCTGGAGGTTCTTAAAGATATTAAAGATTGAAATGCCATATGACCCTGCTATCCCACTTTTGGGAATAATCCCCCATGCAGCAGAGATTTGCATTGGTAGCACAAGCATGACCATGTTCATAGCAGCACTGTTTACAATAGCAAAGTCATGGAATCAATCCAAATGTCCAACAGTTGACGAGTGGATAAGGAAACTGTCGTACATCTATCTATACAATGGAGTACTACTCAGCCATCAAAAATGATGAATTACTGGAATTTGCTGGGAAATGGATGTCATTAGAAACAATTATACTAAGTGAAGTATCCCAAACCCTGAAAATTAAGCATCGTATGTACTCCCTAATAGGTGGCTCCTAGTACCAAACCCACCCAGCCAACCTTGAGACACTCATAGGTAAATCTATGTAATACCTACAGTAAATCCAAGGGTTATGAACAGGAGGGATGGGGTGGGAGGGCCACACCAGAAACAAGGAGAGAGGGGACCATGTTACAGCAGAGAAAATAGGACTACATCAAGGACTGCAAGTAAGTAATGAGAAACCTGATTAAGTTCACAGACGTTCGTTTGTGATCTCATCAGAAGGGGTGGGCATATAGTCTAACAGATAAAAAGTAATCATTTTGCAAATGGGTGATGGACCCCTCCCTCACTGAGGTTTCCTTCTCTTATTACATCTACCCTTGAATGTGTTATTATAACAATACTCCAGTTTAACAGATTTTTGTCTCTGACCAGGGGGTGACATACAGTGGCAATCAGGATGGACGGAAGGGCATTGCAGGAGCAGCAAAACTGCAAAAGAAAATCAACAAACCACAATCCAGAACTTCAGAGACTCTATATCAACCACATAGAACTAGGCCAGCCTAATCTCTACCCATCCTGAAGCTCAGGGACATTTGCGGAAGAGGGGGCGGTAAGATTGTAAGAGCAAAAGGATGGGAGGAGCAACAATTTGCAAGATTCTCAACACTAGTTAGGGCCAAAGCAATCATAGTAGGACTTTGCATGCCCTGGGCAATGTCCAGTGCACTATTGTCCTCACAAAGTCTAGCATCTGTTAAAGGCACCAAGATCCTTGGAGGCAAGGGATTGACAGCCACAGTAGTGTTCCTATGCTTAAGGGGAACACGAGAAAGGGTTCAGGGAAATGCCACTGAGTTCTTATACGTCATCAGAAAGGAGGACCCAGTGGAGAGTCAGGCATATACAATAAAGGATTCTCTGGGAATTGGGGGGGAGGCACTGGGGACGGGGAGGGAGGGAAGAGGGAGCAGGGGGTTCAGGGGGAGGAGGAGGGAGGGAGGGAACTGGTCTTCCTATTAAGTTTGTATGAGCGGAAATAAAAAAATAAAATAAAATAAAATAAATTTGTTAGACATTTTAATTTCATCCCTGGTAAAGTTTCTTTTAAGTTCCAAGACCTATTTTTTAATTGGGCCATTTGTTTTCTTGGTGTTTAGTTTTCTAAGTTCTTTGTGCACTCTGGACAATAGAGCTCTGTCAAATATGTGGTTAGTGAAGATATTCTCCCATTCTGTGGGTTGCCTTTGAGCTCGGGTTCCAACCTCTTTATCTGAACAGAAGCTCTTTAATTTCACAAGGCCCCAACTGCTGAGAGTTGGTAGCAGTGACTATGCCATTGGATGTCTGTTTAGGAAATGTTGGCCTAGCCCAATCAGCTCGAGGGATTTCTCTTCCCTTTCACCTATGGTTTTTATAGTCTCTGGCCTTATATCAAGGTCCTTGATCCATTTGGAATTAAATCTTGAACATGGTTACAAGTATGGGTCCAGTTTTAATCTTCTGCATGTGGAGATCCAGTTTTGCCAGCACCATTTGTTGAAGATACTGTTCTTTTTCCATTGGATTTTTTGGGCCCCTTTGTCAAAGACCAAATGGCTGTAATTTTGTGGGCTTATACCTGGGTCTTCAACCCTTATCCATTGATCTGTGTGTCTATTTTGGAGCCAGTACCAGGCTGTTTTTATAACTATGGATTTGTAGTATAGACTAAGGTTTGGTATGGTGATATCTCCAGCAGTGTTTTTGTTACTCAGGATCGTCTTCGCTCTCCTGGGTCTTTTGTGCCTCCATATGAATTTTGAGATTGTTTGGTCAACTTCTTTGAAGAATTGCTTTGGGATTTTAATTGGTATAGCATTGAATTTGTATATTGCCTTTGGTAAGATGGTCATTTTTACAAGAGACAAAGATGTTTTGATGGAGGAAGACAAAAGGGGGCATAGCTCAGAATGTTTCGAAGAAATCTTGTTACATACAGGCTGCGTGCTAGCTTGATCTTTAAGATGATTGGTTGCCTGTTTCCCCACACTGGAATTGCACTTTCTGCCTTTATAAGATGGCTATGGACTTGCAATAAAGGAGTTCGTGCTTGACTAGACTCCCTGTCATGTCTGATTGTCCTCAGGAAGGAGGTCTGGGAGCGGGTGGACAGCGCACTCACCTTTCCTGGTTCCCCCTTGTGGAGCATCCGTGGGACCAGCCTGTAGGACAGAGCTGCAATCCCCAGATACCCCCACACAATTCGACATGAAAACTTCACAATACTGAATATATACACAGTTAATAGGGCTCCTCCACATTCATTAAACAAACACTACAACATCTAAAGCAAAAAAATCAATACCAAAATGATAGTACTTGGGGATTTCAATACTGCTGTCATGGGATAGATCAACAGGTAAAAAATGTAACAGAGACACATTGGAACCTCATCAATCCCTTCCTGAAATGAACCTTACAATCTCTATCGAACATTCCATCCACACACCAAAGAATACACATTTTTCTCAGCCGCCCATGGAACTTTCTCCAAAATAAACCACATATTTGGCCGCAAAATAAATCTCCACATACACAGGAAAGTTGAAATTTTAGCCTGTACCCTATCAGATCACCATGGTCTAAAGCTTAACATGTGCAACACAGCAAACAGCAGAAAATACACTAACTCTTGGAAACCAAACACTATGCTACTGAATGAGAATTGGGTTCAGGAAGAAATTATAAATGAAATTCAAGATTTCCTAGAAGTGAGCAATAATGAAAATACAACATATCAAAATCTCTGGGACACACTGAAAGCCATCCTAAGAGGTAAATTCGTAGCTCTTAATGCCTATATCAAAAAAATAGAAACATCACAAATAAATAACAATGCAGCTGAAAGCTTTATAGACACAAGAGCAATCCAATCCCAAACCGAGTAGAAGAGAGGAAATTAGCAAAATCAGGGGAGAAATATCTGAAATTGGGTTAAGGAAAAACGATACAGAGAATCAACCAGTCAAAAAGCTGCTTCTTTGACAAAATCAATAAGATTGATACACCTCTAGCTAAATTAACCAAAATCAAAAGAGAGAAAATCCATATTAAAAAAATTAGAAATGAAAATGGAGTTATCACAACTGATACCCAAGAAATTTGGATGATTATAAGGTCATATTTCAAAAACTTATACTCCGTGAAATCTGACAATACAAAAGAAATGGATGAATCCTAAGTAAGCACAACTTACCTAAATTGAATCAGGATGTTTTGAATTATTTAATTAATCCTATAACATATGAGGAAATCAATGAAGTAATCTCAAATCTACCCACTAAAAAATGTTTTGGACCAGATGTATCCAGCACAGAATTCTACCAGATATTTAAGGAACAACTAACATCAATACTCCTTAAACTGTTCCATAAAATTGTGAAGGAAGGGACACTGCCAAATTCTTTCTATGAAGCTAATATCATACTGATCCCAAAACCTAATAAAGATATACTTATAAAAGAAAACTATAGGCCACTCTCTTTGATGAACACAGACACAAAGATTCTCAACAAAATCTTGGCAAATCATATTCAAAACCATTCACTGTGATCAAGTAGGGTTTATCCCAGGCACACAAGATTGGTTCAACATATGCAAATCAAGAAATGTAATCCATCATATAAGACAATAAAAAGTCAAAGATCACATGACACACTCTAGATGCAGAAGAACCTTTTGACAAGATCCAACATTCTTTTATGATCAAAACCCTAGAGACAGTTGGAGTGGAAGGAACCTTTTTCAACATAATAAAAGCAAACAACAAAGATTATACTTAATGCAGAAACACTTGAAGCATTCCCAGTTTGATCAGGAACTAGACAAGGCTGTCCACTCTCACCACTTTTGTTCAATATTGTACTTGAAGTTTTATCTGGAGCCATAAGACAAGAGAGAGAGAGATAAAACGGATTCAAATTGGCAAGGAAAAAGTCAAGTTATCTCTATTTGCAGATGACATGATCATATATCTGAGTGATCCTAAAAACTCCACTAGGAAACTCCTGGAACTAATTCAGAAGTTCAGCAGGGTGGCAGGTTACAAAATAACCATGCAAAAACTTAAGCGCCATATGTACTCCTTAATAGGTTGATCCTAGTACTAAACCCACTTAGAGATACTCAAAGACAAATCTCTGTAATACTTACAGTAATTCATTATAAACAGGTCAGATGGGGAAGGAGGGCCCCACCAGAAACAAGGAAAGAGGGGACCATGTTACAGCACAGAAATAGGCCACCATCAAGGACTCCAAGTAAGTAATGAGACATCTGGTTAAGTTCACAGACTTTCCTTCCTGATCATTTGCAACTGATGGGGTATGATCTCACCAGAAAGGGAGGGTATATAGGCTGCCAGATAGAAAGTAACCATTTTGAAAATGGGTGACTGACCCCTCTCTCACCGCCGTCTCCTAATTTTATTCCATCTACCTTTGAATATACTCTTATAACAAGACTCTAATTTAACAGGTTTTTATCTCTGGCCAGGGGGTGACATCCAATACCCATCAGGGTGGAGTCAAGGGCATTGCAGGAGCAGCAAAACCGAAAAAAAATCAACAAACCATAATTCAGAACATCAGAGACTCTATATCAACCACCTGGAACTGAGCCAGCATAATTGCTCCCCATCCTGAAGCTCAGGGAAATTTGAGGAAGAGGGAGTGGTAAGATTGTAAGAGCACAAGGATGGGACGAGTAAAGATATGCAAGATACAAGTTAGGGCCGAAGCAATCGTGATAGGACTTTGCATGACTTACTATGTCCAACACATTATTGACCCCACAAAGTCTAGCATGGACTAAAGGCACTAGGTTCCTTGGAGACTAGGAACTGACAGTTATAGTAGTTTTCCTAAGCTTAAGGGGAACACAGGAAAGGGTTCTGGGAAATGCCCCTGGCTCCTTGTATCTCATCTGAGAGGAGGACCCAGAGGAGAATTTGGCATGCACATTAAAGGATGCTCCAAGGATTGGGGGTGGGGAGGCACTGGGGAATGGGGAGGGATGAGGGAGGGGAGGGGGGAGCAAGGAGGTCGGGGGGAGGTGAAGGGAGGGAGGGGACTGGTGTACCTGTTAAGTTTGTAAGAGCGGAAATAATAATAATAAAAAAAACAAAATAACCATGCAAAACTCAGTGGCCTTCCTGTATGCCAACGATGAAAGAAGAGAAAAAGCCCTAAGTAAAACAATCTCATTTACTGCAGCCCCTAAAAAAATGAAATATCTTGATATAAACCTAACCAAGGAAGTGGGAGACCTTTACAATGAAAGCTTTAAAACCCTAAAGAAAAAAATTGCAGAAGATTCCAAAAGGTGGAAAGACCTCCCATGTTCCTGGATTGGAAGAATCAGCATCATAATAATGACCATCCTACCAAAAGCAATATACAGATTCAACACCATACCAATCAAAATCCTCAAGAAATTCTTTAAAGAAACTGACCAAATGATCTCAAAATTCATATGGAAGCACAAAATGCAAAAACAATCCTAAGTAACAAAAACATTGCTGGAGGTATCACCATATCAAACCTTAGTATATACTACAAATCCATAGTAATAATAACATCCTGGTACTGACTCCAAAATTGACATGTACATCAATGGATAACAGTTGAAGACCTAGATATAAGCCCACACAATTACAGCCATTTGATCTTTGACAAAGGATTCCAAAAAATTCAATGGAAAAAGAACAGCATCTTCAACCAATGGTGCTGGCAAAACTGGATCTCCACATGCAGAAGATTTAAACTTGATCTATAATTGTCACCATACACAAATATTAATTCTAAATGGATCAAGGATGTTCATATTAAGCCAGAGACTATAAAAACCCTATTGAAAGGGTAAGGTACTCCCTTGGGCTGATTGGGCTAGGCCAACAGTTCCTAAACAGAAATCCCATAGCATAGTCACTAGAACAAACATTCAACAAATGGGATCATGTGAAATTAAAGAGCTTCTGTTCATATTAAAGAGATTGTAAACTGAGCAAAAAGGCGTCCCACAGAATAGGAAAAAATCTTCACCTAACCACATATCTGGTAGAGCTCTATTATCCAGAGTGCACAAAGAACTTAGAAAACTAAACACCAAGGAGATAAATGGCCTAAAAATGGTCCTAGGAACTCAAAAGAAACTCCTCCAGGAAGGAAATTTAAATGTCTAACAAATATCTTAAAAAATGCTTCACATCCTTAGCCATCAGGGAAATGCAAATCAAAACTTCCGTGAGATATCATCTCACCCCAGTCAGGATGACAAAAATCCACAATACAAACACCACCAAATGATGGAGAGGATGTGGAGAGACGGGAACTCTCATACATTGCTGGTGGGAATGCAGACTTATACAACCACTCTGGCAATCAGTCTGGTGATTTCTAAAAAAGTTAAGGATTGAAATGCCATATGACCCTGCTACACCACTTCTGGGAATAATCCCCCATATAGCAAAACCATTTTCATAGCTTCACTATTTACAATAGCAAAGTCATGTAATCGATCCAAATGCCCAACAGTTGACAAGTAGTAAGGAAAATGTGGTACATTTATACAATGCAATACTACTCAGCCATCAAAAAAGATGAATTAATGAAATTTGCCAGGAAACGGATGGAATTAAAAAAAAATTACATTGAGTGAAGTATCCCAGACACTGAAAAGTAGACAACAAATGTACTCCCTAATAGGTGGATCTAGTTCCAAACCCTCTTAGTGACATATTCAAAGATAAATCTTTGTAATACCTACAATAATTGCAAACATTATAAATAGGAGAGAAGGAGAAGGAGGGCCCCCCAGAAATAAGGAGAGAGGGTATCATGCTTCAGTAGAGAAAATATATCACCATTCAATATTGCAAGTAAGTAGTGAGACATCTGGTGAAGCTCACCCAACTTTCCTTTCTGGGCACTTGCAAGTAAGTGCCAATCAGGGATGGTCTAGGGACTGGCAGATAGATGGTAACCATCCTGCAAATGGGACACTGACACACACACACACTGCAATCTCCTACTTCTATTCCATATACCTTTGAGTCTTCTCTTTTAGTGAGATCTTCATTTAAGCAGCCTTTTATCTTTTAGGAGGTGACCTCCAATATCAATCAGGTTGAAGGTGGTGCAGGAACAGCAAGACTGAAAACAACAATGAACCATAGTTCAGAACACCAAAGACCCTGCATTAATTACCTGGAATCAGACCAGCCAAATCTCCCCATCCTAAAGCTCATGGAACCTTCCAGAAGAGGGGGCAGCAAGATTGTAAGAGCCTAAAGGGATGTGGAGCCCCAACAACATGCAAGATGCTCCACACGTTAGGGTCGCAGTAGCCATAGTGGGACTTTCCATGACTTGCACAATAACTGACATGTCGACGACCCCTCCAGGGTCTAGCATGGATCACAGGCAGTAGGATCCTCAGAGGCAAGGGAATTAATCATTATAATAGTGTCCCCAAACCAAGGGGGAACCCAAGGGAGGGGGTGGGCTTGGGCTATGCCACTGAGTCCTTACACCTCACTGGATGGAGGACTCAGAGGGAAGTTTGGCGTTTGCACAGGGGGATTCTCCCAGAGATAGGAGGGAGGGAAGCAGGAGGCACTGGGAGAGGGGAAAGAAAGGGGGTGAAAGGAAGGAGAAGGAGGGGAAGGGTGCAAGAAGGACTGGGGAGGGATGGAGAGAGGAAGAGGACGGGGTACTAATGAACTTGTATAATTAGGGAAAAATTTAAAAAAAGAAAAAAATGAACTTTTTTTTATTCTAAGATTTTTTTATTGAAGGTGTTTTTTTCTTTTTCTTTTTTTATTTTTCTCCCACATTTTATTTTTTCCTAATAATTATTTCCTATTGTTTCCTATAAGGAATAATAACAGCTGTTAAGGGAAAGAAGTGGGATGAATATACCTGGAAAGCCAGTGACTTATGTGTGGAAGCTGTACAGGGCATTAAGAAAAGATAAACAATGCGGCTGAAATGAAAGCTTGTAAAGATATGCTCTGAAAGACTCTGAGAAGTGGGGCAGTATGTAAAACTTTTACAGTAGAAATGATAAGGGTTAAAGTACTCTGTCACCTTTGGAATTTAAAAATATCACTTTGAGATCCTGATAAATCTAAGAGTTTCCATAATTTTAGAAACTTTCAGTATCAAAAAATATATGTACAATAACAAACTGTCAGATTTCTGCATTCTGGCCATGTGTCCTCTGTGATTACAGTACATTTTCATAGCCTGTAGAATACTGAAAAATTAAATATATTCTTACATATTTAAATATGTTTTTAAAAATGTTAGGTTTGAAATGTTTACATTTAGTAAATTGTGTTCATTATAAAGTATAATTATATTTTTATTCTACCTTATCTTTTTTGCCAAATTGGTTTAATGTCTAAATGTATCATGTCCTAGAGGCACTGCAACATGTATGTGTTCTATAGTATGTATCATACTTTTTATAAAAGTCTTGTCATGTTGCTCTGTGATAGTACTGTGATTTACTTGGTGATTATGCTAGGTATCACTCAAGCCTCCATTATGAGATCAGCAAGGCACAGTAGTTTCAGATTCTGATAAAGCAAATCCTGACTACATGGGAGAACATGAATTTAAACAAATTATCCCTTGACCTCCATCCTGAAAGCCCATATTGTCTGACTGTTACTGCTCTTTCTATGTATCCACAGATGAGTTACTCATTAAGACAACATTCTGGTGTAGCAAAAATATTTTAGTATTTGACCTAATTATTTCTATTCTACTTAATGCAATCTCCAAACACTGCCGGGAATCCTACCACAGCACATTCACCGTATATACTGGCTTGGCACAGTTAAACTGTGAGAACACTGCCTTAGCATCAGGGCAAAAAATTAGTTTCTAATCCCCTTATCTTGAACAGAAACCAGTATGAGAGAAGTAATCACATGACATCTAAGGCACAGTAAAGTTCATAAAACTGTAAAAATTCACATTGAAGATGGCTTCAACCTATGACTTTAAAAGATACCTAGAAGTCATATGACATTATTATATGATTAAGACAGCTAGTGCCAGGGCACAGGACTCCATGCTCAAGAGTCCCTGAGCATCATTTCTATGCTAGCACTGCTATTTTTACTCTTAAGATAAATAACAAAAAGCAAACAAAGGTCCTAAGAATGTTCCTAGCTATAGGTAAGGAAAAGAGCTGGCAAATCACAGCCCATAGGATAAATCTATCCTTTGCCTGCTTTTATAAATAAAAAATTAAATTGAAACACAGACACTCTCATTTTGAAGGATGTCCCACAACTTCCTTTTCAGGAAAAAAAGTAATTAAGTGCCTATGACAGAAATCTTTTTTTTTAATTTATTTTTTCCACTAATACAAACTTGATAGGTACCCCATTCCCCTCCCTCCCTTCACCCTTCCCTGGATCCCCTTATTCCCTTCCCCCTTTTCCCCTTCCTTTTCCCCTCTCCTTCCCTTTCTCCCAGTGCCCCCCCTTTAGTGTGCATGTCAAACTTCTCTCTAGGTCCTCCTCTCTGATGAGGTGTAAGGACTCAGTAGCATTGCCTAGAGTTCTTTTTTGTGTTCCCCTTTAATATAGGAACACTATTGTGGCTGTTAATCGCTTGCCTCTAAGGATCTGGAACCTGTGATCCATGCTAGACTTTAGGGGGTCAATGACATGTTGGTCATTGTGCAGGTCTATGACAGAAATCTTATGACTCATAAAACCTAAAATATTTGTCATCTCACTCTTTACAGAGAAATCTTTGCCAATCCTAGTCAAAAAAAAAAAAAACAAAGTACACTGCTTTGCAGAAAAATGTTATTTTTCTAGGTTTGTGCAAGTTAGATTGCCTTAGTGTCCTTGAAAAACAATAACTCATCAGAGAAAGGATGTAAAAATAGAGAAAATCAAGTCAAGATTTAAATCTACTGACAAGAAATTATATAAAATAAATATTTCCTAGTTAATTGCTGAGCGTTGATAATACTGAGATGCAAATCGCTTTCTTTAATCCAAGACCTAACTACAGCAGCAAAAGTTCATGTAGGAACTGTGTGTCATGCAGTGGATAAGGCAATACAGATATTTTTTCATTTAATACACACAAGAATCCTATAAAGTACGTTTTTGTATTCTCAAGACTTGTTTATCAAGAGATAATCTCAGCAAATCAAATAATTTGCCAAAGTTCACCAAGCAATTAAATGTCAGATGCCAAAAATTCAATATAAGCTGGTGCCTAACCTCCATGACTTCTAAAGACAGATTGTGGTAGGTACCAGCTACCCATTCAACCACCACAAACAACTCAGATACATGTAGGGAGGTTCAGTCAAAATGAACTAAACAAGGAATATACCAACAACAATGAATACACTGTTCTTAGCTTGTTTGCCAGACTTGGGAACCCAAGAAATAAGATCCATGCCAAAATGTAAAGGCACATTGAGAAAGCAAAAATGTTCCAGAATTTAGGATGATATTTGCAAGAAAAGACAAACCTGAGATCATGCTTCGATTTATGATGTTTTCACACTCATTAGATTTTTACCTTGATAAGAATTAAAGAAAAATGCGCAATGACCAACATATCGTTCACCCCCCCCAAAGTCTAGCATGGATCACAGGCACTAGGATCCTTAGAAGCAAGGCATTAACAGCCACAATAGTGTTCCTATTCTAAAGGGGAACACAAGAAAGAGTTCTAGGCAATGCTACTGAGTCCTTACATCTCATCAGAGAGGAGGACCCACAGGGAAGTTTGACATGAACACTGAAGGATGCTCCAGGAAGAAAGAGAGGGAGGGGGGAGAAGGAAGGGGAAAATGGGGGAAGGAGTAAGGGGATTCGGGGAGGGGTGGAAGGAGGGAGGGGAATGGGGTACCTATCAAGTTTGTATGAGTGGAAAAAATAAATAAATCAATCAATAAATAAAAAAATTAAGGGGGAAAGGAGCCTAGGATCTGAAATTCAAAAAAAAGCCTTGATTAATCAAGATTTCTGCCAACTGCCAGCCTTTGTTCTTTTACCACTTGATTCTGCTTTTTCTTGGGGCTTTTGGTGGGTTTCTTGGTGGAATTTTTCTTTTGCAAAATATTTCTTAATATTTATCTCCTCATGATCTTCTTCCTAACTCTTTAACCAATCAGAATTCCTCATATTCATTCAAAATTAACCAACTGGTTTTATCTCAGGTTAATTCCTAATTTACATCCAAGCTATATCATATTGGCTTTATTGCAGATATAAAAGGCTCTGATGCACATTGTTTGCCAAGAACTATCAGGGAAATATTCCTTCACCTCTCAGCAGACTCAGCTACTTGCCCTTCTGCTTCCCTCCCTCATTATTCTACTGACACTCAGTGAAGATCTCAAGTTCAACCCAGAAAGCTATAACCTGAGATAAGGTGGGGGTCAGACAATCCTGGTAGTGCCTGCCTTCATGATATTGCATTGTACCCCTCCAGGGGAAGCAGAGGTTACTAGAAAACAAATTAGCTACTTAGCACCTATAATCAGTGACAACTACGCAAGATTTAAATCCCACTCTATCTGTATACAAAACCCATGTATTTAGATGAAATCCATGTATTCAGTTGGAATGATTGCAAGTGGCCAAGTAATAAAATCTCCCAGAATTAATTTGCATTGGCCCATTTTTAAGAGCTTCACAAATTTGGCATACCTTTTCTCCCCAAATATTCCTTTGTTACCCAATTTTGCTGTCACATCAAGCATAGTAGTTGTTCTTCCTATTATTTAATTCCATGTTATTACAAGGTTTCATGTAATTACCTGTTGTGAGACCTTTACCTTAGTCAAATTGTGCTAGAAAAATATTTTCCGTTCCAATTTTAAATACTTGACTCATAAAAGAAAATCACGGCAAGTGATAAAAAGGTAGTGTGCAAATCTCCTCTCCAGGAGCCTGCTGAGAGAATCATATACCAACTAAATAACTTTTCAGGCCTCCTGGTTAGGACATCTCAGGCAGAATCCCTTCCAGGCAGGCAGGAATTGAGACTAGGCAAAAGCAGCAGTGTGCAATGTAACTTCAAAAGACAAGGTGATAACTGGACAGGTTTGCCTCCAGGCATATCCTTCACAAGCAAAAGCATATCAGACAGGCAACAGTTCTTTTCTGACTGGAAAATAAAACTCAGACCACAGGGACTAAAGCTTCGAGGATGGAAATTCCCTTAGTATGTCTTGGAAGCAGGTAGGCATGAGGCAGACAGGACCATTGGGCATTAAACTGAACTGTAGAAGTCTACCCTTAAGCTCTTTTCAGCAATCTATCAGTGCAGCCATGTCTCTAGAAGGAAAATGTCTTTTACTGATACCCTGCTGAGCTATTTGATCTGTCAAGCTAATAGGAGAGGGGTGTTTGTGTTTTCTAGCTGGAGAAAAAAATGTAAGTGATAGCTCTCTGTGCTTGTATTTATGCTCCCAAGAATGTATACACAGCAACCCAATTATTGATTCTTATCAGGTTGAGTCCAAGACTTATGATCAGAAGAGTATTTCTTTTGAGGGAAGACACAACAATTGCATATGAAAAAGAAAACACATAGCTTGCAAGCTATTTAAAAGAACCACATAAGGAATTGAAATTACTGAGTTTCCCTGGGTAAAATGGATCAGAGACAGAAAGCAGTGATTATGAGCATTTTAAGTTAGCTTCATCAACATCAGATGTGATGGCCCATTGGTTACCTTGTTATTTGAACAGAATATAAAAATCTTGGAAGTCTCAATCAGACCCTAAAAAAGCTGAGGGCTATGATGACTGACATTACACCCAATAGCATGGACTCAATGACAACTCAGTGAATGGCTTGAAAACAAATTATACAATGAACATGTAAGTACACACACACACACACACACACATACACACAATATATATATATATATATATATATATATATTTTAAAGGACTTTTAGAATTTCCTGAGGCTAAAACAATCTAGGGAAACAACCTTTCCAAAAAACTTGTCCATAAGTACCCTTTAGTGTTTTTAACAGAGAAACAGGAGCACTATTAGGGAAACAAAGAGTGGTGTGAACTTAGATGAAGGGCTGTACAGCAAAGCCAGTGGACACCCATATGCCTAGTCAAGTGAAATAACAATTGAACACTAAGGAGAAAATAAAATATGAGAAGAGAGAAATATAAAGATCATAGTAATGGTTCTAACTACATTTAATAGACATGCCTATGCTGAAATCATTCACAACAAGCAATTATTTCACATGGGAGAAATGATCACTTGATGCTTGAGAAAGGAAAAGTAAGAAAGCATTATAAAGGGTATATAGTTCAGGAAACAAAAATAAATATATGATCCAAAGTCAAATATACAAGATAATTCTTATCCCATGCTAAGCATTTCACTCTATCATTCATCTGTTGTGTGAACATTTTTATTGGTGGTGGAAATACCACACAACTGTCTACTCACCCCAGAGTAACAATTTTGTCAAGGTCCAATTTGGGGAAACAATGTGCTCTTTGGGGTTATTTACAAGTGTTGGGGTTAGGTTACCTACAGGAGCAGGGATGACTCATAAGCAGTACATCACCAGAAAACCCACCGCACGAAGTATGGTAGCTCCCCCATGACTACATTGATGGAATGCTTTCAGTTAACTTTCCTCAGCCTGCGTTCCCTAATGCCCCTTTGAGTTGTCAAGGACCTGAGGGTATGTGTGCAGAACATGTAATAGGCAAAAATCACACACTAGTGGCTGGGAGGGACTCCAAATAGGGTCAGAATCCCAAGTAAGGTTCTAATGAATCTCCCTAACTTCTCTGTCTCAGAGGGAACTTCAACAGTCAGCAAGTGTGAACTTAATAGTCTCAGACAAAAACTGTGGCTATTTGTTCAGAGGAAGATGCTATACAACACCATCTAAATAAATATTTATTTATCATCATCTAAATAATATCATCATTCTCAGCCAAAGAGAATACAGGGATGAGAACAAACTTAAAATATAACAGTACAAACATCTTTGTAGAAGAAAACACACATAAGAATATGTGATACAAGGAATAGTCACAAGATTTTGGAGCAAACATTGATATAAGTAAAGTTTACAATAAGCTATTTGCTTAGTAAGAGCTCTTTTATTCAGTGTAAAATTTTTTTAAGTTTTTAAATTATTTATTTATTCAATTGTGCATGTATGTGTGTGCGCGTGTGTGTGTATGTATGTGTGTGTGTGTGTAGAACCACGGACGAATTCCGGAACCACCATGGACCACCTCCACCTTCTCCTTGTTTACTCTGCCCGGGGATTCACAAGCTCCGCCCTACCAGGACCAGAAACGCAGGCCGCCCCTGCTTCCACCCGGCGCTATACATGGGATCTAGGATCCGAACTTAGGACCTTCCGCCTGCAAGTCAGACCCTGAGCCACCTCTCCAGCCCCTCAATGTAAAAATTTAAAAATGCCTTCTTGAATAGCACATTAAAAAATCTGGAGAAAATTGATCCTATGAATGAGGACTATAGTTGGGAACATCTTTGGTGTAACTAGAAAGGTTTGGCTGCTCAAGAATAATGAGCAAGGTAAAGTGAACTAAAGAACATGCACACACATGCATACGCGCACAATTGAATAAATAATAAATAAAAAATTTAAAAAAGAACAGTTATGATAACTGAAATGGTCATCAAATGTGAAGACCAGCTCGAATGAGGCTGTCAAAGTAATTATACGAAGGTTGCACCTCTAAGTGTGTAGTTGGAAGCCATTGAATGATGTAGAACAGAGAACTGGGGAATTGCATAATCTGATATCACTCATTTCTCATTTGGAAAACAATCTGTATTCCAAAAAGAATGAAAGCAGATAAGCCAGATTGTATGCCCTTATATTAACCCTAGAGGGAAAAAGATGCTAGTGATGACAGTACCAACTTTGAAGCAATATTCTCACGTATACTGTTTCCAAGCTGTGACTCACAGGAAGAATAATTATGGAATTACATTCATTGTGGGGGACCTCCTTCTGAGCGTTTAATCCTGTAACCTTGTTCAGGAACCTGTTTAGCAAATTATCTAAGAAATCATAATTATTAGCAAGTTGGGCAGTTAGGTTGAAAAATTGATCTTTAACAAGTTAGTACCACCTGTCAACGGAAAATTCCCTCTTCTTATCTAAGGTGTTCAGTGTGGTGACAAAATCATTATTTCCAAAACTCAATTTAGTTGACAAAAAAAATGTTCAGGGAATGTAAATCAGTTGGTAAACTGTTTGCTTCATATGCATGCAGCCCTAGATTCAATCTATAGCACCACATATACCAGATGTGATCATACATGACAATGCACTTTGGAGTAAAAATAGGGAGATTAGAAATTCAAGTACATCCATTGTTACATAACAACTTCAAAGTCAGTTGGGGATACATGAGACTCTTCTCAAAAAATAAAAAGGTCTTGCAGAAGTTAGTCTGCATGGTTGCTGATAAATGACCATCAAATGGCTTAAGGGAACAAGGGGTTTATTTTCTCTCTTATGATTTTCTGGTTACAGTTCATAGTCCAGCTTGATGGGAGAGCATGCACCAACAACAGGCCTAGGGAACTGGCCACCACTATCTCTACGTAATGGTTGAGAGAGGGACGATCCTTACTTGCCAGGCCAGCATGTGTGGCCAAGTACACACAAGGATGCGACTCTCTCAACCAGCTCTTTGTGTTTTATTCCAGGGCCTAATCCCACCCACCTGGGCCTTCCCCATCAGCTAGCCAATCTCCCACAGGTTTGTTCTGAGCTTAACCCAACCACTGATTCTCCACAAATGTGCTCAAAACCCTCAAATGTCAAATTTACACCTGTGGCAACTATGACAGTTCTTAATAAAACTTTTTTTCATTTTATCTTCTAGTTTATTATTATTTTCTTTTGCTTCTCTATGGTTGTCCCCCTCCCCCCATTACACCTTCTTTCCCTTCCTCTCTACTGTTTCACCCTTCCCTCTCATCACCAATACATCCCTTTCCCTCCCTGTCTGCTTCTGTGGGCCTCAGGATTACCTTCAGTTTACCTGTTCTATTAGGGTTTCTGGTCTCTGTGGTATATTAAGTAGGCCTTCCTTGGGTAGACTCACTGATAAAGCTATTTCGTTTCACCTGCCTAACCCTATACCCTAAGATTTTCACGGCATGCAATTATTTCTCCTGAGTTTCTGGCTAGGGTATGGGGTATTGTGCAGATGTGATGGGGATAAGTCTCATTTCAGTGAGTTCCTGGATGCAGCAACCCTGTCTTGAGTATAATGATCTGGCCAGCAGTGGACCTCTGCATTTTAGGCTCTTACAATTTCACTGCATGTGGCGAATCTCTGAATGAGACTTTATCTCCCCTCTGGAACAGTAAGCTGAAGAAATCTCTCTTTTTCCGCCTTTAAGTTGCTTTACTTTTGTTATCACAGCAACAGAAAAGAGCAACTAGTACAATCTCATTGCAGTAAGTTCCTAGATGCAGCAGTCCTGCCTTAAGTGAACCGGCCTGACTGTAGTGGATCTCCCCTCATTTAGGCTTCTAAAATCTTACTTCCCCTTCTTCCACAAGATTCTGTGAGTGAGTCTTAGGATAGGAAGAAATTTGGTTAGCCTGATTCCATCTGAGCATTTTAGGGTCACAGATATTCTGCACTCTGGTTCATTGTCTATTTCACTGCTCTTTCACTTATTGTTTTGATGTAGTGTCATCCTGTATCTCTAATGATTTGTTTTGAAGTATATTTTGGAGGATATTAGGATGGGTATTCCCACATTTTTTCTAGTTGCATTTGCTGGGAATATTTTTGACCATCTTTTGATCTTGAGATTGTGCCTATCTTTCAAAGTGAGGTGGATTTCTTGGAGGCAGCATATTGATATGTTGTGGCTTTAAATCCATCCTATTAGACTGTGTCTCTTGATTGGGGAGTTAATACCATTAATGTTTGATGTTTAAAGTTATAATTGAGAAGTTTATTATTATTATTATGTTTTTTTAATTTTTAAAATTTTTTTTATTATTCAATTGTGCATCAGCGTGAGTGTATGTATATATTTCGTGTGTGTAGAACCACGGACGAATTCGGGAACCACCATAGACGCCTCCACTTCCTCCTTGTTTACTCTGCCCCAGGATTCACAAGCTCCGCCCTACCAGGACCAGAAGCGCAGGCCACTCCCATTTCCGCCTGGCGTCTATATGTGGGTCTAGGATCCGAACTCAAGACCTCCCGCCAGCAAGGCGGAGGCTTAACCCCTGAGCCACCTCTCCATCCCCTCCTTTCTTTTAAGTTTATTGGGGTTTTTTGTGTTGGCAGATCTCTGTCTGGTAGTTGTATAGACTTCGTTTTCCCTTCCATCATCTTGAATATATAGATCAGTTTCATCTGCTTGAAGATTTTTTTTCTAGTATCTTCTGGAGTTCTAGTTTTGTAGATAAGAAGTACATTATTTTTGCCAGGAAATATTTTTCTTTCACCTTCAATCATCACCGACAGTTTTGCTGGATATAGCAGCCTAGAATGTCATTTGTGATCTTTCATGACTCAAAGAAGACCTTTCCAAGCTCCTCTGGTTTCTATTATTTCCATTGAAAGTAAGTTGTAGTTATATTTGCATTGTTTCTCCTTTTAATCTTCATGAATGTATTGATTTTGTCTATCTTGAGAATTTTTTTCTAGTATTTTCTGCATCCCTGGTTTGGTAGATAAGTACTTTAGTTTATCTTTGTCTGGAAATATTCTTCTTTCCCTTTCAATTATGACTGATAATTTTGTGGGATATAGCAGCCTACTTTGGCATCTGTGATCTTTCCTGACTTGAAAAATGCCTTTCCAGTTCTTCTGGCTTTTACTATTCCACTGAAATGTCAGCTATTATTCTAATAGGCTTCCCTTCAAATGTGAACCTGGTTTTTCTCTCTTGCAGCTCTCAGAATATTCTCTTTGTCCTGTATTTGAGAGGTTGTTACTATTATTTGTCTTGTTTGTGCTCCTATTTTATTCATATCTAGATGGTGTGCAGTATGTATCTTGTACTTGGATGGGTCACACTTTTCTTAGGCTTTTATTATTGATTGAAAGATCTGAACTGGAGTGGTTTCTTCTGATTTTGTTATGGAATTCCATGAGTGGTTAGTTTGGCTTATTTATGTGGAATACCACAGTTCTTGAATATTCATTTCATGTTTTTTTTTCATTTTTATTAGCTTCTTTAGTTGAACATTCCTGTTTTGTGAGGATATTCTGTCTTCTGCTTGATCCACTCTGTTTGTGAAGCTTTCTGTTGGGTTTTCAACTTCAACTATCTTAGTTTTGAATTCTAACTGAATTTCAATTTGAAGGGTTTTTTTGCCTGTTCTAACCTTGTTCTTTCTTCCTCCACTTCCTTTTTCACATCAAAAAATTTGTTTTACTATTTTCTTGTTCATACACTTAGTCATTTCCTCTCTGTGTTCTTCACATTACTTTTGTCCTTTTTCACATTCCTTTTATAGTTCCTCTCGTGGCTTATGGGTCATTCTAATAACATTTCTTTGGAAGACATTATCCTGAGTTGCTTTCCTGAGTGGCATCCATGTGGGGTTATTCTGATTGGAATCTATGGTAAGGGTGGTTGATGTTTTCTGTTAGGAGTCAGGCTTTCCTGGGTTTTAGGTTTTGTGTGTGTATGTGGTTCTACCACTTGGGAATCTTCGGTTAAGTATCTCACTGCTTTCTTTGATAATTATTTTTGTCTCTCCTGAGTCAAATGAGGTTGCCTGACTTTGGTCTAGATTTGGATGGGATCTCATGGTTGTGCAATAAATCCTGATATCACTGGAATGGGGTTCCTTCCCAAGGGGTTCTCTGGGGCAGATGAGTAGGTTCTCCCCTGGCTCTGTTCAGCTATTAACCGGTGTGGAAGTGAGTCCTAAGGGTTTGTGGCAAATTGAAAGTTTATCCCCCAGCTCCATGAACCTCTTACCTAAACTAAAATTATTTTTGATAATCAAACAAAGGTGGACAATGCTTTTGGTAATGTATCAAAGGTAATGTAGGTCTAACTGCTCTGTGGACTTACACTGTTTACATTTTATATCATGTTGATCAGATTTCAAATTTTCTTTACTTTCATTCTATCAGTCATCATACTACTCAATAATTCTCTAGAGTCCTACATTAAAAATGCATGTTCACTGTCTGCATCATGTAGTAATTAGCCTGCATGTTTGCTGATAAAATCACCAACAAATGGCTTAAGGGTCAAAGGATTTATTCCTTACTCTTGTTCATTACAATTCTTAGTCCAGCTTGGCAGGGGAGCATGCACCATCACCAAAGTGTCCCATACTATATCCATGTAACAGCTAAGAAAGAGACAATTCTTACTTACCAAACCAGCATGTCTAGTCAAGTACACAAAAGAATGCCAGCTTTTTCAACCAGCTCTGTGAGCCTATTCACCCTGAGCTGTGCCTTCCCCATCAATTAGATAATTTTCTGCTAGTTTGATCTGGGCCTAATCAATTACTAATTATTTACAAATGTGCTCAGAGCTAGAAACCTGAAACCATCAAGTTCACACCTATGCCTATGACACATCACATTTTCTAAAATCCCCCCAAACTTGTTTGACATTATAAGAATTAAAAGAAAAAATGCCATTCTACTCCACTCTCTGTTGTCCTGTTTTCTTCACCTTAAAGTTTCCTTCCCTGAACTTTTCTGTCATTAAAAAATGATTTCACATTTTCAGGCATTTGTGTCACAAATCAATATTGTTCATAACTTTAAACACGTATGTGGGCAAGTTTCTATTAAAATTTGCATAATAGTATCTTGGATAAAGGATTATGTAAAAGAAGAAAGTGCTGTGGCTCAGAGTTCATACTTGAGTAGTTTGATACCACTACAATCTACAGGATCTTAGATTTCTTTCTTATATTTATTTTTATTCTTTCAGAGTTTCATGATGAAAACAGTGAATTTATGGTATTTTATTCCTATATCAACCAATCCCACTTCCTCTTCTTTACCCATTTCGACCTTTTCTTTCTTTCCTACCAGTCTCCTTTTCACTTTCTACATGTGTGACCTACTGAGTTTCATCTGGATTGCCTTTAATGGCAGGATTGGACACTTGCTGGAGTGGAACATGGATTATTTATCAGTGGGTATGCAATGAAGGAAAGCAGCTCTTCTTCCCCCCTTCCAGAGTTACTCCTCAATAGCCTCTCAGGGAGATATGAAGACTCCTGAGAACTTTTTTCTTCCATGATAAAATGTCGATAGACCAAATTTTGTAAATACACATAGCTCTGCTGAATTCACAAATGTAACAGTTCTATCATGTCAAGAAGATACTGTCTGGCTCTATTACTCTTCTAGTCTAGTCTCCTATATTTTTTTGTCTATGAAATGTATTTATATTTTTTCTCCCACATTTTTCCCAATCACACAAGCTCAATAGGTATCCCTGTCCTCTCCATCCCTCCTCCCGTCCCCAGTCCCCCTTGTACTTTCTCCCCTTTTCCTCTTCTTTTCACCCCCTTCCCTTTCTCCCCTTCTTCCAGTGCCTCCACTTTCCACCCTTCCATTCCCTGGAGCATCCTTTTATGTGAATGCCAAACCTCCCTCTGAGTCCTCCTCCCTATTGAGGGGTAAGGACTCAGCGGCATAGCCAAGAGACCTTTCTTGGGCTCCCTGTTAGCATTAGATCGCTATTATGATAGTTAATCCCTTGCCTCTCAAGATCCTACTGCTGGGAGTCTTGTCCCCTGTGATCCATGCTAGACTCTGGGATCATTGACATGTTAGCCATTGTGTAGGTCATGCAAAGTCTGATTATGGCTACTGAAGCCCTAACTTGTATGGCGTACCTTGCACATCATTGGTGGTCCCCATCTTTAGGCTCTTATAATCTTGCCACCCCCTCTTCTGCAAGTTTCCCTGAGCTTTAGGATAGGGAGAGATTTGGCTGGTCTGGTTCCACGTGATTAATGTAGGGTTTTTGGTGTTCTGAATTTGTTGTTCTGAATTTGTTGCTGTTTTCGTTTTTCTTTTCCTCCACTGCCCTTGGCTCCATCCTGATAGGTAACCAAGGTCACCTCCTAAACAAAGAGAAAAGACTGTTTAAATGAAGATATTAATATAAGAGGAGACTCAAAGGTAGATGGAATAGGAATAGGACACAGCAGTGTGTGGGGTGTGTGTGTCAGTGTCCCATTTGCCAGATAGTTCCCATCTTACTGGCAGTCCCTATATCCTCCCTGATTAGTAAGATCAAACCTGTTCAGTCCCAAGTGATCAGTATTTACATGCAATACTTGATCTTGGCCTACCGAAGCATGATCCCCTCTTTCCTTTTTTCTGGGGGGAACCTCCGTCCCCTTCCCTCCTGTTTATAATCTTTGTGATTATAGTAGGTATTATAGAGATTTACCTTTGAACATGTCATTAAGTCAGTCTCTTGTATTCTTATTGCTTTCTCTTTCACAGTGGCCCCTGAGCCTTGAGGTGGGAGTGATTTGAAATTCTGGGTAAGATTGTGGCCTAGAAGCTAATTCAGAGTCAGTGATGAATCTTAACAGCTTACTTCTGACAATCGTGCCCTTTCGTATATCATATATCTGGAAAAAGATTCAAGCAACTCAGAAAGGAGCACTCCTGAAAAAGGTCATAACTGCAAATATGTTTTACTCATAATTTATTATTGTTGATACTTTGTGTGGTAGAACTATAGAGTGATAAGTAATAGAAAGTGTATTCATTAAAATCAGGGACTCTACATCAACCACCTGGAACCAGGCCAGCCTAATCTCTCCCCATTCTAAAGCTCAGGGAAATTTGCAAAAGAAGGGGGGTAAAATTATAAAAGCCTAAAGATGGTGAGGAACAATGAGATACAAGATATTCCATACAAGTTAGGGCCAAAGTAATCATAATAGGACTTTGCATGACCTGTGCAATGACCTGTGCAACCCCCAAAGTCTAGCATTGATCACAGGCATTACGATCCTTAGAGGCAAGGGATTTAACAGTCACAATAGTGTTCCTATACTAAAGGGGAACACAAAAAAAGAGCTCAAGGCAATGCCACTGAGTCCTTACACCTCATCAGAGAGGAGGACCCAGAAGGAAGTTTGTCATGCACACTAAAGGATGCTCCAGGAATGGGGGGGGGCATTGGGAGAAAGGAAGGGGGGAAGGAAAGGGAAAAGGGAGGAGGGAGCAAGAGGATCCAGGGAGAGGTGGAGGGAGGGAGGGGAATGGAGTACTTATCAACTTTGTATGAGTGGAAGAAATAAATAATTAAAAAAACAAAAAGTGTATTCATTAATATTGAGTATGTATAGATATGTGTATGTATGATGTAGACATGACAAAATATGTGTATGAAGGTCAGAGTAAAACTTTATGCAATCATGTTCTTTTCTTCCATCTTTACATGGATTCTGTGAATCAAACCTAGACCACCTGGCTTGTGTATCAAGTGCCTTTTCCCACTGAGTTATCTTGATGGCCCTAAAAGTATAATTTGCACAAATAAAAAAAGGATGAATACAAAAAGGGTTATAAAAAGTGTATCTTAGCCTTACTATGCCTTATTATGAACTAACCAAAGCAATTCTGGCCAAATTGGTTTCTCTATTCTTTGTACCCAGAATCATTGAGAATGTATCTAAAGAATAACCATTGGTTATTACTAATGGAAGAGAAACTTATACTGCTATCTAGAGAGGGTTGTAAGTGAAACCCAATGCAAATATGGGATTCTGTTATATGTATGCATTGCTAGGAGATGGGTTAGCATGCACAATATTTGCACATAAAAGGCATAAGCTTATAAGTATTTTACCATATATAGGATTGGAGAAGTATGGGGGAAGTATGAGGGAAATAATGTCTGTCCAAAAAAAAAAAAATGGGGATCTGTGCTCCTGTTATTTCCTATGTATGCCTCCTTTATATTGGCAATATTTCCTGAGCTTATTTCCAACTTTCATATCTCCAAAGTATTTCTGAAATGCAACATAAGATAATACATGATCTTAGATCAACTGTAATTGGCACTAAGTAAAAATCAACTAACATTTTTGCCTTGGGCAATTCACATCACAATTCTTGTTAAAACAAGATGTCCAAAACCTTTGTGTTTAGTTAAGTGTTGTCAATAATTCACATGTTCTCTGATTAGAATCATCCCTATTTTCTCTACAGGTAGATTAACTCACTGAAAAAATAATCTTTTTTTCATTTACTTTGCCTACAGTAAAATACAGCTGTACCAATGTTAGACTCAATCAATGAAGAAAAACGCTTTCATCTTTATTCACTGCTAAGTGCTGCCAGGAGAAACAGCCATTGCAAGGCATAGTAAGTTCATAAATATCACCGATATCATATAAAACAATATTTGATTTTTGTAAAGCTGAAAATGGTTTGGAAAGAAATGGATTGAATTTCTATATACAGATAAAAAGTTTAGCTGCAATGTGATAAAATATGACGTCACAGTGATGCATTTGAAATATTATCTTCCCATGACAGAAGAAACTATGACCCACTGGCTAAGATGGCTTCATAACAGACTGATGGTACATTAATATCCTTTGTCCCTATGTCAAAAGATTTGGAAGAATAAAAGAAAATTCAGAAGAGAGCTTTCTCTCTACATGAGCATCCTTTGTAAGTCTAATCCATTTTATATATGGAAAATTATTCTCAAAAGAATAAAATAATGACATGAACTATTCATTTAATAGTTAAATACATAAAGGCATACACGGGCATACATATGACCAAATATACATATATATTTAAATGCATGTACATGCATATATAATGCATGTTATACATATTTTATATATATATGTCTGCTCTTACAAAATGTTTCTACTTTTTTAAATTATCACAATTGCTTATAATTTCTTTTTCATTTTTCTTTCAAGAGCTCCTAATTAATTGTAAACCTTTATCTCTATTGCCCAGTTCTTGTATCTCAAAGAAATAGCATGTGTTGTGTTTAACAAAATTGCTAGCTCTCAAATTTGTAACTCAAATTCTAAACATCAGAATATGTACTTTTAAATGGAAGACAGTATTTACTTTAAAGCACTATTAAAAAGATGTATGAAAACTGCCTCAATTTCATATTCCATTGCCATAATAAATGCATGAACCCCAAAAATTTAGAACAATGAGTTTTTTATTACTGCTCAATTTCTGGTTGTGGTTCAAAATGGCAGGAACGCTTAAGAATAGGGGCTGAGAAAACTGACCACACCATATCTCCAGAAAGAGCTCAGAGAGGGGCAAGTAACAAAGTAACTTTGTAGCTTGCCAGTTGGCCAAATTCTAACTAGATTTCTCTCCCTTTTATACACCTGCCCAGGAGTTGCCCCACCCACTGTGATCTGAGTCTCTCTACAATTAGGTAGATTTTTACAGACTTGCTCAGAGACTATCGTTAACATAAAGAATTCTTCATAGGGGCTGGAGAGGTGGCTCAGGGGTTAAGCCTCCGCCTTGCAGGCGGAAGGTCCTGAGTTCGGATCCCAGATCCCATGTATAGACGCCAGGCGGAAGCGGGGGCGGCCTGCGCTTCTGGTCCTGGTAGGGCGGAGCCTGTGAATCCCGGGGCAGAAGGAGGTGGAAGAGTCCATGGTGGTTCACGAATTCGTCCGTGGTTCTACACACACACACACACACACACACACACACACAGACACACGCACGCGCACATACACACGCATATGCACACAGTTGAATAAATAATAATAATAATAAAAAAATTAAAAAAAAAAGAATTCTTCATAGATGTTCCTAAAAGCTAGTCATCTTCATGTGTCAAATTAACCATTGAAAATAACCACTACAACAACTTAGGAATTAAACATTGATTTCTTTCTTGGAAAAAAAGATCAGAAAACACATACTAACAAAACCCTTGCTATGTGCATGTAATCTGGAAATTTTCACAAATAATTCACATATATGTATTAACTTTATTTTTATAAAAATCTTTTAAGAATGTTTCAGTGTACTATTTTGTAGAAGATAAAAGTGAAACAAGATTCCTAGCCAAGACACTCCGAAATGAATTGAAGGCCAAGAGCTGAACCCTGGAAATCTACCTTCGTTTTCTTAATTTAACATGTTAGATACTTTATGTTTAAATTCTGAAAGAGAGGTTCTATTTTGTTGTTGTTATTGTTGCTGCTTTTGCTTTTTTGGAGATTTGGGTTTTTTGTTTGTTTTGTTTTTTACTCTTTGTTTGTACTCTTAATGTACAAATACAATGAATTTGAATGTTTTCATTCCCCAATATCTATTCCCCTATTCCCCTCCTCATGCCAATCTCCATGTCCCTCTGCATGTGTGATCCATTGGACCTCATCCAGGATACCTGGGCACTCAGTGGGGTATAAATAGCTCACAAATTGACAAACTGTCAAGTAAAGAAGCATCTCATCTCAAGTACAAGACTAGTCCCAAACTGTCAGTTAGATTGTATCCTCTGAGATCTTTCCTCCTTGTTGAAATTTTTTAAGTTATTTTTTTATTTCTACTCATACAAACTTAACAGGTACACCGGTCCCCCCCCTCCCTCCAACCCCCTATCACCCTGTGTCCCCTCCCCTCCCCATCCCCCAGTGCCTCCCCCTCCCAACCCCAGAGCATCCTTTAATGTGAATGCCAAACTCTCCTCTGGGTCCTCCTCTTCGATGAGGTGCAAGGACCCAGTGGCATTTCCCAGAACCCTTTCCTGTGTTCCCCTTAAGCATAGGAACACTACTGTGGCTGTCAATCCCTTGTCTCCAAGTATCCTAGTGCATTTAGCAAATGCTAGACTTTGTGGGGTCAATAGTGGGTTGGACACTGCGCAGGACATTCAAAGTCTAATTATGATTGCTTCAGCCCTAACTTGTGTGGAGTATCTTGCATATCATTGCTCCTCCCATCGTTGTGCTGTTACAATCTTACCGCCCCTCTTCCGCAAATTTCCCTGAGTTTCAGGATGGGGAGAGATTAGGCTGGCCTAGTTCTAAGTGGTTGATACAGATTCTCAGAAGTTCTGGATTATGGTTTGTTGATTTTTTTTTTTTTTTAGTTTTGCTGTTCCTGCAATGCCCTTGGCTCCATCATGATGGGTATTGGATGTCACCCCCTGAACAGAGATAAAAACCTGTTAAATTAGAGTCTTGTTATAAGAGTATATTCAAAGGTAGATGTAATAAAAGTAGGAAACCACGGTGAGGGAATGGTAAATCACCCATCTGCGAAATGGGTACTTTCTATCTGCCAAACTATACGCCCTCCCCTTCTGGTAAGATCATACCCCATCAGTTGTAAATGATCAGGAAGGAAAGTGTGTGAGCTTAACCAGATGTCTCCTTACTCACTTGCAGTCCTTGATGGTGGCCTATTTGCTGTAACATGGTCCCTTCTCTCATTACTGGTGTGGCCCTCCTTCCCCATCCCTCCTGTTCATAACCTTAGCAATTACTGTAGTTATTACACAGACTTATCTTTGAGTGTCTCTCAGTGGGTTTCGTACTAGGAGCCACCTATTAGGGAGTACATATGGCACTTAATTTTCTGTGTCTGGGATACTTCACTTAATATAATTGTTTCTAATGACATCCATTTCCCGGCAAATTCCATTAATTCATCATTTTTGATGGCTGAATAGTACTCCATTGTATAGATGTACCACAGTTTCCTTATCCACTCATCAACTGTTGGACATTTAGGTTGATTCCATGACTTTGCTATTGTAAACAGTGCTGCTATGAACATGGTCGTGCCTGTGCTATTGAAGTGAACTTTTGCTGTATGGGGGGGTTATTCCCAAAAGTGGAATCGCAGGGTCATATGGCATTTCGATATTTAATTTCTTTAAGAATCTCCAGACGGCTCGCCAGAGTGGCTTTATGAGCCTGCATTCCCACCAGGAATGTAGGAGAGTTCCCCTCTCCACATCCTCTCCAGCATTTGTTGTTGTTTGTATTGTGGATTTTTGCCATCCTGACAGGGGTGAGATGATATCTCAGGGAAGTTTTGATTTGCATTTCCCTGATGGCTAAGGATGTGGAGCATTTTTTAAGATATTTGTTAGACATTTTAATTTCATCCCTGGTAAAGTTTCTTTGAAGTTTCAGGGCCCATTTTTTGATTGGGCCATTTGTTTCCTTAGTGTTTAGTTTTCTAAGTTCTTTGTGCACTCTGGATAATAGAGCTCTATCAGATATGTGGTTAATGAAGATTTTCTCCCATTCTGTGGGTTGCCTTTGAGCTCATGTTACAACCTCTTTAATTTCACCCAATCCCAACTGTTGAGAGTTGGTAGCAGTGACTGGGCTATTGGATCTGTTAAGGAACTATTGGCCTTGTTGAAATGTTGATAGACCAGCTACCATAGATGACTGCTGAATAGACAACACTGCATTGTGCTGTTGGGTATGGCAGCCCTTATGTAGGCAGAGACTACAGTCTGGCAGTGCTTCTTCATGCCATAAATCTCTTGCATTCTTACTGTCCCCTCTTCTATAAGGTTCCCTGAGCCATGGGCTAGGAGTTGGTTAATGTGTCTTGTATAGGGTGAAACTGTTTACAGTCTCTTCTACTTTATACTTTAACCAGTTATGGTTCTTAGCATTGCTAATCATCCATTGCAAGAGTATATTTCTTGTTTGAGTGCTGAGTGCTTCAAAGAGATTTTTTTTTAATGAGGCAATAATAGGAGCCTTAGAACTGGGGAAAATTCTAGCTAAGTAATTTTTATATGAATTTAAAGAAAAGAGCATTTTTATTTCTGGGATAATCATAAAATAATCACTTCTTTTACAAAGTTACAGTGTGAGCTATTTCTTTTGGCTCTTGCATTATACTATTACAAATAATTTTAGAATGCTAATGTTCAGTGCTATTTCTCATACAACCACTAATTCTATCTTTGGTTTCAGTTCTGGCTGTGTGGCTGACATCTCAAATATTCTTAACTTCACACATGAGCACAGACTTATACTTCCTTACACTTCTCCATCCTCAGCATAATAGAAGAAAGATCCACAAAGAAAGTTTGTATTTTCTAGTTTAGAAGGAGTTGAATCTTTCACTTTCAGATATCAAAAAGAAGGGTTTTTTTCTAACATTTAAAAGGGCTATTTAAATACAACTAGTGTAAAGATAATCCTACATTGTTTCATTGATCAAAAGATCAAAAGTTCTTCTGATGACCAAAATATATCATTGGCTACAGGGAAATGAAGTGTTTGATACCTTCCCATAATACAATATAAGCTATATTCCATGGACTAAAGATAAGCATCAGATTATGGAGTTATTACTTAAGTTGTTCTATTAAAAACCGTATATTATAACCATTGTAACATTATTCACAATAGCAAAGCTTTGGAATCAACCTAAGAGTCTATCAATAGATGAAACAATGAAGAAAACAAGGTTTCTATATACACAA
Source organism: Typhlomys cinereus (assembly GCA_023101885.1). Classification (NCBI taxonomy): domain Eukaryota; kingdom Metazoa; phylum Chordata; class Mammalia; order Rodentia; family Platacanthomyidae; genus Typhlomys; species Typhlomys cinereus. Next base: position 187,781 of record JALPQD010000196.1, read on the forward strand.
TAGATTACCATTGAATCTCATATTCATTATTTTTCTTATCACTCTAACAAAATACCTGACAGAAGCAACTTCTAGGAGTAAAAATTTATTTTAGCTCATGATTGCAGCCCAGCAAACCAAATGAAGATGGCAGTTCTGCTCTATGGCAGCAGGAATGTGACCAGGAGTTTATTCACATGGTGTAGACAAAGCAGAAAAAATGGAGGACCAGAATCAGAAGTTGATATATCTTTCTGAAACCCTAGAGTCCTATTTCTGCCAGGAACACTCATAACATTGACTTCTTAAAGGTTCCACAGACTCTCAAAATAGCCTTGTGGGAACAAGCATATAAAGTATGAGGGTGTGGGAAATATTTCAGATGATAAACCATAGTATGTAATTTAATGGAACAAAATATTATCAAGAGCAGCAACGTGGATTGATATAGCGATGTTATGTTAAGTGAATAGTGCCTCATTTTGATCTCATTTTGAGATACAGTCTTATATACCCCTATTCCAACCTTGAAGGCTTTTTAATCTTCTTGTCTTCACTTTCCAATTGGTTGGATTACAGGCATGCACCATTGCATCTGGATTTCATGAATTAGTTCATATATGAAATATAATAATATGAAAGTGCAAAAGCAGATATAAAGTAGGCCCATAAAAATGATTGTCAAATAAAATAATATGTAGCAAACAGTATAAATGTCAAAGCATACAAATATAAAAATTAATATAAAAAAGGAAACTATTTTTGTAAAAGAATTAGAAGACTTTCTTTGATAAATGAATGTCACTGGCTTTTTCTTTCTGCTCATGAATCTGGACCCCTGTGGACTCCCTGCACTTTAGGAGCAGGGACCACACTTTTTGCTCCTGGGAAAGGCCCCTAGGCCATGTTCCAGGCCTTAGGTCATCTATGCACCCCACTAGCCACTCTGCCTTTCTGTCCAAGACCCAGGACCCCAGCAGACTCGAAACTCCTCAGGGAAGGCTCCTAAACAATGCCTCAGCCCCAGGCCGTCTGTGTGCCCCACTAGTACCATCTGCCTTTCTGTTCTAGCAGAAGGCCCTACTGTCTGTTTACAAATAGAAATACAAAAATAAGGACATAAGAGATAAAACAAAAAGGCCCAGGTCACAAAGCAAATTCAGGAGAAACAAAAACCAAGATAATAAATTTCCTTCAAAAAGAATCAACCCCATAATGATGGACTCAAACCATAACAAACTCACAGAAAATAGCCAAGAAAGCAATACCAAGATAATGATTTCCAAAGCCTGATCTTTACTATGATCAAAACAATGAAAGAGGAAATCTGGAAGGAGTCAAATACCATATCAAACAATTTGAACAGGAATACAAGAAGCACGTGGAAGAGATGAGAAAACAACTTGATGAAACAAAAATATACATACAGCAGTTAAAACATTCTCAAGCAGAATTTAAACTCAAACTAAAAGGCAAGCTATCTTCAACTCAGAACTCAACAGAGAATCTTATCAGCAGAACTAATTAAGCAGAAAAAAGAATATCAAATCTTGTAGACAAAGTGGAAAAAATAACCAGTTCAATGATAGAGGTTGTTAAACCCAAAAAGATAACTGAGAGGAATATTCAAGAGTTATGGGACATCTTAAAGAAGCATAACATGTGTATTCATGGAATACCAGAACAAGAATCCCAAAATACCACACCTGTAGAAATTTTTCAAATTATCATAAAGGAAAACTTTCCCCATCTAAAGAAAGAGAGTTCCATCCAAATGCAAGAGGTATTCACATCCCAAATAGATATGACCAAATAGAAACCCTCCATTGCAAATAGCCAAAATACTATATATACAAGACAAATACAATGTGCTGAGAGCTTCAAGAGAAAAAAACTCACTTTTAAAGATAAACCTATGAAAATAACAAAATAATTTTTCAATGGATACAGTAAAATCAGAAAAGCTTGGAGAGACATACTTCAACTATTCAATGAGCACAAATGTCAACCCAAGCTGATATACCCAGCAAAACTATCAGTCATGATCGAGAGTGAAGGAAAAATTTTCCACCATAAAAACAACTTAAAGGCTTACATGACCACCAAACCAGGCCTTCAAAAAACGCTAGACAAGATACTCAAGCTTGAAGAAAAGAACAAGCATATCCAGGAGGACAGAAGAGAAGTATAACACCACCACAAACTACAAGTTGAATAAATACACTTATAAAAGCCACTAAACACAAAAAAAGTCAGGAGTTAAAAGTAATTTCTCTAATACAATCCTAAATGTCAATTAAATTACATCACCAATCAAAAGAAACAGGTTACAAATATTAATAAGAAATCAAAATCATCCATCCATATTCTGCCTTCAGAAAACACATCTCAACAACAACAACCAAAAAAAAGGCTGGTCAAAAATTCTTCAAGCTACAAATATCTTAAAAAATGCTCCACATCCTTAGCCATCAGGGAAATGCAAATCAAAACCTCCCTGAGATATCATCTCACCCCTGTCAGGATGGCAAAAATCCACAATACAAACAACACCAAATGCTGGAGAGGATGTGGAGAGAGGAGAACTCTCTTACATTGCTGGTGGGAGTGCAGGCTCATACAACCACTCTGGCGAGCAGTCTGGCGATTCTTAAAGAAATTAAAGATTGAAATATGACCCTGCTATAACACTTTTGGGAATAACCCCCCATACAGCAAAAATTCACCTCGATAGCACAAGCATGACCATGTTCATAGCAGCACTGTTTACAATAGCAAAGTCATGGAATCAACCCAAATGTCCAACAGTTGACGAATGGATAAGGAAAATATGGTACATTTATACAATGGAATACTACTCAGCCATCAAAAATGATGAATTAATGCAATTTGCTGGGAAATGGATGGAATTAGAAACAATTATATTGAGTGAAGTATCCCAGACATGGAAAATTAAGCACTGAATGTACTCCCTAATAGGTGGATCCTAGTACCAAACTCACCTAGAGACACTCAAAGACAAATCTCTGTAATACCTACAGTAATTGTAAAGATTATAAACGGGAGGGATGGGGAAGGAGGGCCTCACCAGAAACAGAGGGGACCAAGTTACAGCAGAGAAAATAAGCCACCATCAAGGACTGCAAGTAAGTAAGGAGACATCTGATTAAGTTCACAGACTTTCCTTCCTGATCATTTACAACTGATGGGGTATGATCTTACTAGAAGGGGAGGGCATATAGGCTGCCAGATAGAAGGTAACCATTTTGCAAATTGGTGATTGACCCCTCTCTCACCGTGGTCTCCTACTTCTATTCCATCTACCTTTGAATATACTCTTATAACAAGACTCTAATTTAACAGATTTTTATCTCTGTCCAGGGGGTGACATCCAAAACCCATCAGGATGGAGCCAAGGGCATTGCAGGAGCAGCAAAACTGAAAAAAAATCAACAAACCATGATTCAGAACATCAGAGACTCTATAACAACCACCTGAAATCAGGCCTGCTTAATCTCTCCCCATCCTGAAGCTTAGGGAAATTTGCGGAAGAGGGAGCGGTAAGACTGTAAGATCACAAGGATGGGATGAATCATGATATGCAAGATACTCCACACAAGTTAGGGCCGAAACAATTATAACAGGACTCTGCATGATCTGCGCAATAACCAACATTTCGTTGACCTCTCAAATTCTAGCATAGATTAAAGGCACTAGGATCCTTAGAAGCAAGGGATTGACAGTCACAATAGTGTTCCCATACTTAAGGGGAACACAAGAGTTCTAGGAAATGCCACTGAGTCCTTACACCTCATCAGAGAGCAGGACGCAGAGGAAAGTTTGATATACTCATTAAAGGATGCTTCAGAGATGGGAGGAGGGAACACTGAGAGAAAAGGAGGGAGGGGGGAAAGGAAGGGACAAAGCGGGGAGGGAACAGTGAGGTCCAGGTAGGGATGGAGGGAGGGAGAGGACAGGGTTCCTATTATGTTTGTATGAGCAGAAAAAAATTAAAAATTCTTCAAGCTAATGGAATAAGGAAACAAGCAGGGGTTTCATAAGGTGTCTAAAAAAGTGGACTTCAAACCAAAGAAACTACATTTTAGTCATAGGAACAATTCACTAGGATGATGTCATAATACTGAACATATATGAACATAACATGGGCTCCTATATATTAAGCAAGCAAACACAGCAACATCTAAAACAAGAAATCATCCCAAAACAATAATACTTGGAGATCTCAATACTGCAATCTCAGCATGCAATAGATCAACATGTCAAAAACTCAACAGAGACACATTGTAACTAAAACTCATATGGAGATAGACCTAACAGATCTTTATTGAACCTTCTATCAAAGCACTAAGGAATACACATTCTTCTCAGCAACCCACAAACTCTCCAAAATAGACCATATATTAGGCCACAAAACGAATCTCAATATATATAGGAAAGTTGAAATTATAGCCTGTACCATGTCAGACCACCAGGTCTAAAGCTTGACATCCACAATACAACAGACAGAAGAAAATAAACTAACTCTTGGAAATTAAACACTATGATGCTGAATGAGAAATGGGTTCAAGAAGAAATCAAAAAGGAACTTCAAATTTTCCTAGAAGTAAATGATAATGAAAAGATAACATGTCAAAATCTCTGGAACACAATAAAAGCTGTCTTTAGAGGTAAGTTTATAGCTCTTAAAGCCTATATCAGAAAAATAGAAATGTCACAAATAAATAACTTAATAATGCAGCTTAAAAATTAGAGACAATCCATCGGAGAGGAGGACCCAGTGGAGAGTCAGGCGTACACAATAAAGGACTCTCTGGGAATTGGGGGGGAGGCACTGGGGGATGGGGAGGGAGAGGAGGGGGGAGAGGGGAGGAAGGGGGAGGGAGGGAACTGGTAAAAAAATTTAAAAGTATAATTACATTTTTAATAACAAAAATAAATAAAAATAAAAAATAAAAAAAATAATTAGGAAAAAAAAATTAGAGACAATCCAATCCCAAAAGAAGTAGAAGAGAGGAGATTAGCAAAATCAGAGGAGAAATATCCAAAATTGAAATAAAGAAAATGATAGAAAAAATCAACCAGAAGAATAGCTGGTTCTTTGAAAAAAGATCCCTAGCTAAATTAACCAAAATCAATAGAGATAAACCCAAATTAACAAAATTAGAAAATGGGGTTATCACAACCAATACCCAAGAAATTCAGAGAATTATAAGGTCATATTTCAAAAACTTATATTCCATGAAATTTCATAAAACAAAAGAAATGGATGAATTCCTGAGTAAGCACAACTTACCAAAATTGAATCAGGAAGTTTTGAACTATTTAAATAGTCTTATAACAAATGAGGAAATTGATGAAATAATCTCAAATTTTCCCACTGAAACATGTCCTGGACCACATGTATTAAGCACAGACATTTAAAAACAACTAACACCACTACTTGTTAAACTATTCCATAAAAAGCAAGGGAAGGAATACTTCCAAATTCAATGAAGCTAATAACATACTAATCCCAAGCCTAATGAAGATTCACTTAAAAAAGAAAACTATAGGCCAATCTCTTTGATGAACATATATGCAAAGATTTTCGGCAAAATCTTAGCAAATTGGATTCAAAAATATATAAAAAAAATCAATCAATATGATCAAGTAGACTTTATTTTAGGCACACAAGGTTGGTTCAACATACACAAATCAATAAATGTAATCTAATCATATAAACCAATCTAAAGTCCAAGACCATATGATAGTTTCAATAGATGCAGGAAAAGTTTTTTTAACAAGATCCAACATCCTTTTATGATCAAAACCCTAGAGACTGTTGGAATGGGAGGAACCTTTATCAACATTGCTGGTGGGAATGCAGGCTTATACAACCACTGTGACAATTAGCATGGCGATTTCTAAAAAAAAGTTAAAGATTGAAATGCTATATGACCCTGCAATGCCACTCCTGGGAATCATCCCCCATAATGCAGAAATTAACTACAGTAACACAAGCACAACCATGTTCATTGCAGCACTATTTACAATAGCAAAGTCATGGAATCAACCCAAATGACCAACAGCTGAAAAATTGAGGATGAATATGTGGTACATTTATACAATGGAATACTACTCAGACAACAAAAAAGATGAATTAATGAAATTTGCTGGGAAATGAATGGAATTAGAAAATTTATGTTGCATGAAGTATCTGAGACACAGAATTTAGACTCTGTGTGTAATAACTAATAAGTGGATCCTAGTTCCAAACACACTTAATGACATAAGGAAAAGGAGGACCTCAAAAGAAAGGAGATGTGGGATCATGTTTCAGTAGAGAAAATAGGCCTCTATTGCATGTAAATAGGGAGACATAGGGAACAGCAGCTCGCTCTTACTTCCCTTCCTTGTCACGTGGGACTGAACAGGTTTAATCTCACCAATTAGGGAGGATACAGGGACTAACATATTGATGGTAACGATCTGGCAAATGGGATACTGACATCCCACACACACTGCTGTCTTACTTCTATTCTTCCATCTACCTTTGAGTCACCTCTTATATTAAGATCTTTGCTTAAACAGTCTTTTGTTGGGCCAGCCCAGGAAAAACGGTCTGGGAGGGCGTGAACAGGGCGTGGTTAAGCACATGGGACCAAAGATGGTGCTGAGAGCTAGTGTGCTGGGCATAACCCTGTTTGCTTTCTAGAGAATCCTAATTGCCTTATAAGAGTTGGCATGCAGCCTAATCTCTCCCCATCCTGGAGCTCAGGGACATTTGCGGAAGAGGGGGCCGGTAAGATTGTAAGAGCAAAAGGATGGGAGGAACAACGATTTGCAAGATTCTCAACAATAGTTGGGGCCAAAGCAATCATAATGGGACTTTGCATGCCCTGCGCAATGTCCAGCGCACTGTTGCCCTCATAAAGTCTAGCATCTGTTAAGGGCACCGAGATCCCTGGAGGCAAGGGATTGACAGCCATAGTAGTGCTCCTATGCTTAAGGGGAACAAGAGAAAGGGCTTATGGAAATGCCACTGGGTCCTTATATGTCATCGGAGAGGAGGACCCAGTGGAGAGTCAGGCATACACAATAAAGGACTCTCTGGGAATTGGGGGGGAGGCACTGGGGGATGGGAAGGGAGAGAAGGGGGAGGAGGGGGTTCGGGGGGAGGAGAGGGGAGGGAGGGAACTGGTAAAAAAATTTTAAAATGTATAATTACATTTTTAATAAAAAATTTAAAAAAAAGAGTTGGCATGTCTGCCTATATAGATATATGTTGAAATTGGTACTGGGTAGTGGGGTATTGCTGTGAGATTAAGAACAGCTGGTACCACAACGTGAAGTTGTTTGTGAAGCTGAGAGAAGTTGGTACTTAGAAGTATGGTCAATACTGTGATGTGGCTAGTGTGCCTTTGGAATTGTTTGTTGGGAGAAATATGGAGAACTTTGGGACTTTGTGCTGGGAAAGTCTTTGTGTCTTGCGGTTGGGACAATTCTCATCAGAGCTCTGTGGAGAGCAATGCAGTGAGAGATGCAGGCAGTGGAAGCCCAGCTTGTGATGGTCCAGAGGGGAACAGAGACTGTGTTTGCAACTGGACTAGTGATATAAGGAGCCATGTGTTGGCCAAGAGTTTAGTAAAGTTTTCTCCTCGTCCTGAAAGCTTGCCTGAAGTTAAGATGGAGTGCTTAGAGGAGGAAATTTCAAAGCAATGTAGTCTTGACAATATAATATGGCTACTTTTTAGTTGTCTTCAGAGTTATGAAAAAGAGCAAAGAATCAGAAATAAGGAAAATCTATAAGATCTGATGATGAAAAATACAATGGCAAACTTAAAGAGTTGAACCAGGAAGAAGCAGAGAACAAAATGGCTGTCAAAGAGATTAGCTCCAAAAATAAATCAAAAGCCTGCTCAGATTTGAATCATAGGAGAGGCCCTAGCTTGAGGGCAAGATCCTCAGGGAAGGTTCCCACTCATAAGAATGCAAATCCTTTCAGAAGACTAGAGTTCCAAAGCTAGAGTTGGTTTCTCTTACAAAGCAACTGCCCAAGAGTGAAAGAGATGGTCAACATAGAGAAGCAGAATCAGCTGTGATTCAAGGGGGCCAGTCTTGGCAAAGTCGTCCACGTGGTTTTGGTTTTAGAAGCATCAGCGATGCAAGAGGGAGGAGATCATGGAGTCCTCCTCCAAGATTTCAAAAATTGCCAGAATCTAGGCATCATGAGGCAAGAAGCCTGCAGTTTAGAGGCCCAAGAAGGGCAGTTTGTAGCTGTGGAATTAAAGCCTGGTTTGCCATTGAGAAGGAAAGATGTTAAAAATGCCAGAGACAATGTAGGGACACCTGCCAAGGAGAGCTGTATTACCTGGGAGGAGTCAGCTCAAGAGAGGAATGTATTCTATGGGCAGCTGCATTGGAGGGATGGAATCAAAGCCCTTTGGAACTGAGATGATTTCAACAAAAGGTTCTCCTGTTGGACTTGGAGCTTCAAGATTTGGAGTTTGTCCTGCTGGTTTTCAGCCTTGTTATGGACCAATCTTTCCTGGATATGCCCCCATTCCTTCTTTTAGAATGTTTATTCTGTCCATTGTATGTTGGAAGTATGTAACTCGTCTTTTGATTTTACAGAAGGCTTTGGACTTTGGACTTTTGGGACTACTGATGTAGTCTATGAAGACTTTTAAAGTTGAACTGAGTATGGTTTACATAATTAGATGCCAATGAGCCAGTGGGAGCCAGGGGTGGAGTGTCTTGGTTTGAAATGTGTCTCCCACAGTCTCATGTGTTTAGCAAGGTCAAGGCACGTTGAAAGATGGAGGTTTGCTGGAGGAAGGCAGTCACAAGGGATTAGTCCCACCCTACCCCCAGGAGAAGTCTGCCTTTGCAGCAAATAGTCTGCAGCTCTCAGCTTCCAAGATGTCTGCAGTGACTTAGCCTCCTTCAGCTTTGGCCAGCCAGCCATGCCACCTCTGCTTTGAGAGACTGTACCTTCCCTCTGGAACCATAAGCTGAATAAACATCCCTTTCTCCCTTAAAAAAAACAAACAAACAAAAAACAAAAAATAAAAACATACTTGTGTATGCACCTCTGTATTTGAAAGAGGCATGTATTGTTCATGTAATCATATACATTTTAAAGATGTTCCTTAAATTAGCACCTTGGGTCCAGTCTTCTAACATCTTTTCATGAACCGCCTGGGATAGGGTAGAAAACCTGGCCAGAAAGTGAGAGGAATATTTTGGGGTGCCAACCCCTTGAGATTTTACTCCACTGTTTCTTTTTTTAATTTATTTATTTTTCTGCTCATACAAATGTAATAGGTACCCCTGTCTCCTCCCTCCCTCCACCCTCTCCCTGGACCTCCCTACTCCCTCCCCCATTTTTCCCCTTCCTTACCCCCTCCCTCCCTTTCTCCCAGTGCCCCCTCCCCCATCCCTGGAACATTCTTTAATGTGTATGTCAAACTTTCCTCTGGGTCCTCCTCTCCGATGAGGTGTAAGGACTCAGTGGCATTTCCTAGAACACTTTCTTGTGTTCCCCTTAAGTATAGGAACACTATTGTGACTGTTAATCCCTTGCTTCTAAGGATCCTAGTGCCTTTAGTCCATGTTAGACTTTGAGGGGTCAATGATAAGTTGGTCATTGTGCAGATCATGCAGAGTCCTATTACAATTGCTTCAGCTCTGACTTGTGTGGATATCTTGCATATCTTGACTGCTCCCATCCTTGTGATCTTAAAATCTTACCACCCCCTCTTCCATAAATTTGCCTGAGCTTCAGGATGGGGAGAGATTAAGCAGGCCTGATTCCAGGTGGTTGATATAGAGTCTCTAATGTTCTGAATTATGGTTTGTTGATTTTTTTTTCAGTTTTGCTGCTCCTGCAATGCCCTTGGTACCCATCCTGGGTATTGGATGTCGCCCCTGGACAGAGATAAAAAGCTGTTAAAATAAATTCTTATTATTAGGATAGATTAAAAGGTAAAAGGAATAAGAGTAGGAGACTGCGGTGAGGGGTGGGTCAGTCTCCCATTGTAAAATGGTTACCTTCTATCTGCCAGACTATGCCCTTCCTTTCTGGTGAGATCATACCCCATCAGTTGCAAGTGACTAGGAAGGAAAGTCTGTGAGCTTAACCAGATGTCTCATTACTTACTTGAAGTCCTTGATGATAGCCTATTTTCTCTGCTGTAGCATGATCCCCTCTCTCCTTGTTTCTGGCTGGGCCCTCCTTCCCCTTCTCTCCTGTTTATAATCTTTGCAAAGATTTATCTTTGAATGTGTCACTAAGTGGGTTTGGTACTAGGATCCACCTATTAGGGATTACATACAGCACTTAATTTTCTATGTCTGGGATACTTCACTCAACATAATTGTTTCTAATTCTATCCATTTCCTGGCAAATTGCATTAATTCATCATTTTTGATGGCTGAGTAGTATTCCACTGTGTAAATGTACCACATTTTCCTTATCCACTTGTCAACTGTTGGACATTTGGGTTGATTCCATGACTTTGCTATTGTAAACAGTGCTGCTATAAACATAGTCATGCTTATTCCATCGAGGTGAATATTTGCTATATGGGGGCTTATTCCCAAAGGTGGAATAGCTGGGTCATATGGCATTTCAATCTTTAACTTCTTTAAGAATCGCCAGATGGCTTGCCAGAGTGGTTGTATGAACCTGCATTCCAACAATGTAGGAGAGTTCCCCTCTCTCCACATCCTTTCCAGCATTTGGTATTGTTTGTATTGTGGATTTTTGCCATCTTGACCAGAGTTACCCCACTGTTTCTGCACTTAGGGTATCATTCCTTCCCAGTATGATCCAGCCCCCGCCAAAGATGAGAGTGGAGGTAGAACACAGAGGGAAAGGAGAAGGGGGAGGAGGAACCAGCCCTGTGTGTCTTCTCAGTGCCTGGAGCCAGAAACCAGTAATCCTGGGCATCCCGCCATGGAGCCATGGCAGGGTGGGGAAAGCAGAGGGGATGGCTGGCATGCCTGGTGCTTGGCAGGATCCACACTGGATTGTGCGTCTGTACTGTGCTCCAAGAAGATTGGGAAAAGTTGGGCAAGGAGAAAAACCAAGCACATAGGGCTGAAATTGAAGGTGGGATCATAATCTCGCCTGAGGCACTAGGGGGTGATAAGAATCCTGAGTGCTAAGCTGAGCCACCAGCACCGCCAAGAGAGGGGGAGGGGCTGTGTGCGATCCTAGAGCCGGAGAAAAATACAAGTGTGAGTGACTGCCAAATGGGATCGATCACCTGTATCCAGATTTAACTTTGCTCAAAGGGATGGGGGGGAGGGGCGGAGGCAGTTTAGAGGAGGCCCCCCATACGCCCTCACAAAAATCCTTCCCAAATCTGTGCGCAGGCACACTGGCCCCCATCAGGCTACAGCAGGAAATCCGGAGCTGGAGCCCACATATGCTGACACATATCAAGTGCAAGCCTATCCTGTTAATCCTCAATCCTGGGGGCAATTGCCCTGCAGTATGGTATTCCTTGGATTTAAAGATTTAAAGGAATTAAAAAGAGCAGTTCTAGAGGATGGCCCAAATTCTTCTTGGGTGGAGACCCTTTTTCAAGATTTAGCTCACCAACCCTGCACCACTAAAGACTGAATAGATATGGCCAGAGTGGTGCTTCCCAGTCCCACATTCATTAAATGGGCAGCGCTGTATAAGGATAAATGTAGGGTCCAAGCTGAGCACAATCAGAATGCCCAACCCCCAGTCCCAATTACTTTCAGAATGCTGTCAGGGACAGCAGATTCCAGTAGGCTGCCATAGGAGCCCATACCAGGACCAGATTCATTTGATAGGGGTGGAAGCATGGAAAAAACTAGATGAAGGTCCCTCTGAAGCACTATAGCAGGCATTGTACAAAAACCTGGTGAGCCCCTCCCTGAATTCATTGACCGGGTCGAAAAAAGCCTCCGATGCAAACTTCCCCCAGGATCTCTGAGGGAAATTTACTAAGTTGCTGGTATGGGCAGGGATGAACGGGGACCACAAAATAGCATGTGCAGGGCTTAAGGAGAGATCCATGGGCTCCTGGATTATCATTTCACAGGATGTGGGGACTCAAAGACACCAGAGTCAGGCACTCACAGCATACCTGGAGACACAGACAAAGCCATTGACTGATGCTATGACTCAGGCATTGGCCTTAAGGCCAGGTACCCAGCCAAGAGGGTCCAAGAGGAGAGGGGAGCCAATGGAGTCTGTTTTTGTTGTGGCCAGATGGGGCATTTCAGGAGAGAGTGTCCCCAGGTTGAGGAAAGGAAGCTGAGGGAGATGGGGGGGGCCTAAGCCCCCTGTAACCCCATGCCCTAGGTGTTGCAGAAGGCTTCACTGGAGAAAGGGCTGTAGATCAAGATTTGATCTGGAGGCAAGCCTTTAAACTGACTCCGGGGCAGCCTCCAGCCTCGTTAACCGAAGGAGGAGCACAAAGGCCCATACAAAGGGATATCCCTGGGGATCTTAAATTAAACTGGCCTAAAAAGGAAAGGCCCCAGGCTCATAGGACTGTTCCCCTGGTGGAAGGTCTCCAACCCAAAATGAGCATTTTTATTAATGGCAAATGTTTCCACTGCCTTATAGACACCGGGGCAGTTAGAACGGTCCTAAGGAAAGAGGAAGTTCCCCCTACTTGGAGCTTAACAACTGGCCCAAAAGTTCTGGGGGGTTGGAGGAAGCACACAGTCAAAAGAAACAGCCTCCAGGGTGCATCTTGCTGATGGTTCCAAAGGAGAAGTGAGACCCCTTGTGGACCCGGGGCTCACTGACAATTTACTAGGACAAGACATCTTGGGACAGATGCAAGCTGTTTTAACCACTGATAATAAGGCTTTCTCTGAGGATCTATTAGATCATGAGGAAGCCTCTGGGTTTCCTGAGCCAATAGAGACAGTGCCTGAAAACAAGTTTTCCAACTTTCATAACTATCGGGGAGAGAACCCCAAAGGTTCCTAGAGTTCACCCCCAATTCTAAGGGCCACTGCTCCTTACAGCCCCAAGATCGAATGGGAACCAGGCAAACCAGTCTGAGTGGAGCAGTGGCCCCTGCCCCAAGAAAAACTAAAGGCCCTAAGAGAAATAGTAGATCAACAGTAAAAACAAGGCTACATCCGCCCATCTATGAGTGCATGGAATACACCAGTGTTTATCAGGAAGTCCTCTAGGGGAAGTGGCATATGTTACAAGATCTAAGGCTGATCAACAAACAGATGAAGCTAGTGGGCATCCTCCCTTGGAGGAATGCCCTGGGTGACAACCATCCTCTCAGACTTTACCCTCTGGTCATTGATCGTAAAGACTGGTTTTTTTTTTTTTTTCTATTCTGCCGACTGCAAAAAGTTTTCCTTTTCTGTTCCATCTATGAACTTTTCAGGCCCCAACCAAAGATATGAATGGCTAGTGCTCCCACAAGGAATGGCAAATAGACCAGTCTTTTGTCAGACTTATGTATATAAACTGATTGAACCATTGATTGAAAATAAAGATATTCTTACATATGTTTATATGGATGATATTATCATCAGACATAGAGATCCAACTAAATTTCAGGGAGAGGGCTCCTTACAGCAGCTCTATCACAGGTTGGAGAAATTCTACAATGGATCTACAATCCCTGGGAAATGCCTCTAGAGTTTATACCACTACAGATTAATTAGCAGATATGATAAAAAAGGATGTGAACAGACATGTAGACACAGTTCCTTATGCAAGAAGTGATTAAATATTTAAAGAGAGGAAACTTACATATTGCCCCTGATAAGGTCCAACAAGTGCCTCCTTTCAAGATTTTAGGAACCCGTTTGACACTTATGCGGGCATCACTTCTCAGACCATATATAAATGTGCCTAACAATATTACTATCACTGGTTTACAACAATTATTAGGAGAAATAAATTGGCTTAGGCCATGGGTTTCTACCGAGGCCCTCACCCCTCTTTTTAACCTATTGTCCAGCAGAAAACACGGATATACAATTACTTTACAAAAAAGCCACCATCAGATAATTGAGCAGTTTCAGGATGCCCTCAGGGATGCCCTATGGCTGATTTCAGGAAGAGGGCTCCTTACAGCAGCTCTATCACAGGTTGGAGAAATTCTACAATGGATCCACATGTCTCTGGGAAATGCCCCTAGAGTTTATACCATTACAGATCAATTAGCAGATATGATTTAAAAAAAAAAAAAAGACGTGAACAGACATGTAGTCACTATGGTAAGGATCCAGACTCTATTGTCTTTCCCTATAGGCTGACTAATGTAGACTGGATGACTAAATATCACCCCTGATTGTCTTTGACATTAGAAAGATATTTAGGAGAGATACATTGCCATTATGGCCCATCTAAATGGGTCATACCCCTTCAGCACTTACCACTTGCTGAGCCCAAACTCTTTATTAAAATGCTTATACCAGATGCCCCATATGTGTTCACAGATGGGGGACCCACTTATGCTACCTTTGCCCCCAGGAAGTTTGATTCAGCCATGCAAACAAAAATATCAGCCTGCCCAGGGATCAGTTCAGTATAAAGAGCTGTTGACAGTTATAATGGCATTAAAGAAAAATGAAGAGGATATTAACTTATTCTCTGACAGTCTATACATTGTAAATTTACTCCCAGGGTTAATAAATGCTCATATCAGGTTAGATAACAATCCTATATCTCCCCTTATGGTAGAACTAAAGTCTACATTAGAAGGACAAGAAAAACCTATATATTTACAACATTTAAGGAGTCACTCTGGCCTGCCCAGGTTCCTAACCCAGGGCAATGCCTTAGTTGATAAATTAGCTTCACAAGATATATGGGCTCTTAGCATTCAGGAAATCTCTGACTTACATGGTCTAACTCACCTTAATTAGAGGGGCTTACTCCATAGGTTCCCTCAAGTTCCTATAAAGGACTTAAAAAAATAGTTCAAACCTGCAAGTCCTGTCAACCTTTTCTCCAAGATCCACCCTTACAGGGGCCAGGGGTTAATCCCTGAGGACTGAAACCTAATCTGTGGCAAACAGATGTTACTCACTATGCGCCATTTGATAAACAAATATGTCTTTATTTCCATAGATACATTCCCTCAAGCATGTTGGGAGTCTGTACACATAGGAGAAAAGGCAAAACATGCAAAATCACACTTTTTACAATGCTTAGCCACCCTAGGGTTACCCAACCAAATTAAGACAGATAATGGCCCTTGTTTTACTAGTCAGACTTTACAGAACTTTTTTTAGACTTGGTATATTACTCATACCACAGGAATTCCATATAATCCCCCAGGACAAGCCATTATTGAAAGAAATCACCAATACCTAAGGCCCAATTACAAAAACAAAAAGGGGAAGTAAGCCCACACCAATAGCTAGGGTTGGCATTATTTACCATCAACATTTCAAATCTTCAAAAGGAACAACTTGAATCAAGATTCCAAAAACACTGGGGAAGCCTATCCACCAAACCTTCTGTCAAGATGCATTGGAAGGACCCCCTAACTGAGCATTGGAGGGGACCTGATCCCTTGATTACCATGGGAAGAGGATTTGGATGTGTCTTCCCAATTGGAAAGTCCTTCCTGATATGGATTCCAACAAGGAATCTCAAATTCTATCCACAGGAGGATCCTCATGAAGGAGACCCCAAAAAAAACATCCCCAGACTAACAAAGATAAAAAGAGACAGTGGTGGGCCAATCATCTGGCCAAGAGAAAAACAAACAACTAGGACCAAACAACTTATAAACCAAGGAGTGATGGCCCTTGAGAAAGCCTTCTCTTCTCTTATCATTTCAGGAAATGCCCAGCCTGTCACTGATAATAACCATCCTTCTGAATCTTCAGCACATCTCTCAGCAGCGCTCCATTGATAAGACCATGCTACAGGCACTTATGGCCCTTGAACACCCAAGCCATGTCCCCCCAGAGACATGGTTTAAGCTTGGATTATGGAGACTTGTGCCAAATATCCTGGCATGCCTTCCAGAGGAGAGGTCCTTCCAGAGCTGGTAGTCAATGACAGGCAAGATCCTGTAAGGCAGGACAACCCAAGCCAGGCGCAGTCCATTATGCTGGAGCCCCTCTGAGGCTGGGTCAACAAAGTCAGAACAAAGAATTCTGGCTCCCACTGGCTGTCAAAAAAGATGGATATGTAAGAGGAACAGACCATGCAGATGTTTATTGTCTGTATGAGCCACATGCAACCTCTCCAAACTACCTGCTGCCTTGCCTGGTACTGATGCCAACCACCTGATTGAGAAAACCAACCCAGACAGGACAACAGCAAAAGCTCACTCTGGGACTTATAGGATGCTGGGCACACATATAGTTAATTGTAAAATATGGTACTCATTGATATCAAAAGGCGCTTGATTCTCCTCTGTAAATTTTAAAATGCAATCTCTATTAAAACAAAAAGGGGAGATGTTGGACCAGCCCAGGAAAAACGGTCTGGGAGGAAGTGAGCAGGGCGTGGCTAAGCACATGGGACCAAAGATGGTGCTGAGAGCTAGTGTGCCTGGTGTAATCCTGCTTACTTTCTAGAGAGCCCGAATTGGCTTATAAGAGTTGGCATGTCTGCCATATAGGTATATGCTGAGTCTGACCTATGCATCCTGCATGCTGTGCTGACCATTAAGATAATTGGCTGCCTGTTTTGTGCCTTGCTGTCTTTGCCTTTATAAGCTGCCTTACTGCCCCCAATAAATGAGATTTTGCTTTGACAAACTCCCCGCCGTGTTTGTTAGTCTCTGGAGCTTGGAAGCGGAGGAGCGGTGTATGTAAAACTAAAAACAACAACAAACCATAATTCAGAATGCCAAAGACCATATATTATTCACCTAGAGCCAGACCAGTCAAATCTCCCCATCCTAAAGCTTAGGGAAACTTGTGGAAGAGGGAGCCTCAAGATTGTAAAAGCCTCAAGATGGGGAGGACAAACAATATACAAGATACTCTACACAAGTTAGGGTTACAGCAGCCAGGATTGGACTTTGCCTGACCTACAAAATGGCTGACATGTCAGGGCTGGAGAGGTGACTCAGAAGTTAAGCCTCTACCTTGCAAGCGGAAGGTCTTGAGTTTGGATCCTAGACCCCCATGTATAGAAGCTGGGCGGAAGCAGGGGTGGCCTGTGTTTCTGGTCCTGGTAGGGCGGAGCCTGTGAATCCCAGAGCAGAGTAAACAAGGAGGAGGTGGAGGCAGTCCATGGCGGTTCCCAAATTCATCCATGGTTCTAACACACACACATACATGCACAATTGAATAAATAATAAATAATAAAAATTTTTAAAAAATGGCTGACATGTCAATACATGTCAATGACCCCCAAAGTCTATCATGGATCACAGGATAGAAGACTCCAGGAAGTATGATCCTTAGAAGCAAGAGTTAAACTATCATAACAGAGTTCCCATACTGACAGGGAGACCAAGAAGAGGCTCCTGGCTATGCCACTGAGTCCTGAAACCTCAGCTAGTGTTCAGGACTCAGAGGAAGGTTTAGTGGTCACATAAAAGAATGTTCCAGGAATGTGAAGGGGAAGGGAGAGGTACTGGGAGAAGGGGAGGAAGTAAATGGGAGACTGACTCCATCCCCACCATGGTTTCCTACTCTTATTCCATCTACCTATGAATCTACTCTTATAATAAGACTCTATTTTAACAGACTTTTGTCTCTGGCTAGGAGGTGACATCCAATACCCATCAGGATGGAGCTAAGGGCGGTGCAGGAACAGCAAAACTGGAAGAAGAAGAAGAAGAAAAAAAAAGAATAACACACCATAATTCAGAACATCAGAGACCCTACATTAATCACTGGGAACTAGGCCACCCTAATCTCCCCCCATCCTCAAGCTCAGGGAAATTTGTGGAAGAAGGGGCAGTAAGATTGTAAGAGCATAAAGATGGGGAGGAGCAATGATACACAAGGTACTCCACACATGTTAGGGCTGAAGTAGTCATAATAGGACTTTGCATGACCTGCACAATTACCAACATATCATTGACCCCCCAAAGGCTAGCATGGATCACAGGCTCTAAGATCCTTAGAGGCAAGGGATTAATAGCCACAATAGTTGTCCTATACTAAAGGGGAACACAAAAAAGAGCTCTAAGCAAGGCTACTGATTGTTACACCTCATCAGAGAGGAAGACTCAGAGGGAAGTTTGACATGCACACTAAAGGATGCTCTAGGAATGGGGGGCGGAGGGGGCACTGGGAGAAAGGGAGGGAGGGGGAAAAAGAAGGAGAAAAGGGGGGGAGAGAGCAAGGAGATCCAAGGAGGGGTGGAGGGAGGGAAGGGAATGGGGTAACTATCAAGTTTGTTTGAGTGGAAAAAATAAATTAAAAAATAAAAAAGGAAGGGGGCAAGAAGAAAGAGTGCAATGGGTGAGAATTGGGGTGGGAAGGGTGAAAGAAGGTATGAGGTACCTACTGAGCTTGCGTGATTAGAAAAAAAAATGAAAATGTGGAAGGGAAAAAAATGAATTCCATTGAAATTTGGTAAGTAAAGGTATCACCTGGATGGTTGACGGTTCAAGCACTGGACACATTCATAGAAAATTAGTACTTAACTTTAATCCCAGAGTTAAACTGTAAGACATTGTCTAGTTTATGGGGAAGGCCTAACCCATAATCCCTAGGCAGGTGAATAGATGGAGCAAATTATTTGAGAAAGTTGGCAACCTTCTGTATACTTGCCCAAACATGCAGATTTAAAAGTAAAGATTGTCCCTCTCTCAACTATTATGTGGATATAATGTGACCAGTTCCCTTGGCCCTTAGTGTTGATGCAAGCTCCCCTATGAATCTGGACAACGAAGTTTAACCAGACTGTCATATAAAGCTCCTTCCTCTCTTAAGCTGTTCTGTCACGATTTTGTCAGTAACAATGCAGGCAAACTTCAACATAAGGAAAACCACTGATTGAGGCAAAACAGTCTATAAAGTTTTACAAGAAACATTTTGTATACAAAATAAATTCCAAATCCTAGAATTCAATTATAATGTTGACCCTCCTTATGCATTCACCCCAAAGATTTATTTGTGAAAGGCTTGGTACCTAAGTGAGAATAACTGAAAGTTGTTGACAATTTAAAGATAAAGCCTTGTACAAAGTCTTTAGGTAGCTAGAGTGTTTTCATAGGAAAAGATTAATATTCTCATTGAATGAGTATTCCTGGATACAAGCCCAAGCCTGCCATACCTAGTGCTCTTCTGGTTCCATATGGAATCCATCCTCTCACCTCTGTCATCTTCTATAATGATATAATTAAGTGGCCCTCTGTTGCAGTTAGCCTGCATGGTTGCTGATAAATCACTACCAGATGGCTTAAGGGAATAAGGGGTTTATTTTTTCTCACAACTATTCAGTTACATTTCTCAGTTCAGCTTGACAGGAGCTCACACCAACACCAGGTCTGAAGGAACTGGCCACATCATCAATACCTAATGGCTGAAAGAGGGACAATCCTTACTTGCCAGACAAGCATGACTGGCCAAGTGTACACAAGGATGCCAACTTTCTCAACCAGCTCTCTGTATTTTATTTCAGGGCCTAGTCCCACTCACTATGGAGTGTGTCCTCCCCATCAGCTAGAAAATCTCTTGCAGGTTTTCTCTGGGCTTAACTCAACCACTAATTCTCTACTAATGTGCCCAAAGCTCAAACCCTAAACTGTCAAGTTGACGCCTTTGCCTATGACACCATCATTAGAGCCAAGCCATTGGGAGTACAATACTTTTAGTCCATAAAACAGTGAGCTAAACAAAACTCTTTGGTTTATGAAGTTAAACTATCTCAAGTACTACATTTACCATAACATGCCCTGACTGCCAAATATTTATAAAGAAAATGAGCAATACATTGAAAAGGGCAAGAGTTTTGAACAAATATTTCCATAAAATATTCAAGACAATAAATATATTCAGATGTTTTTAGGTCCATTAGTCATTAGAAATAAATAAAAATTCAAACTCCAAGAGGTAACTCCCCCATGACTGAAATTTAATACTACTGGTATCAAGTGTGAAAAAAGTACATACTATCTAGAACTTTCCTATGTTTCTGGTAGGCAGTGTGCAAGGGAACAATGATTTTCACTCATCTTTGTCATTTGTTTTAGAAAGTCAAATATCTACATATGAGGATGTAAACTCACTGATGAGGCCCTAGGTTCTATCTTCAGTACCATCCATACACACAAATCTTCCTAGAAAACCTATTTATTTATTCATTCATTCATTCATTCAGAATTTACTCAAGAGGTATGAGAACATAAAGATGTACATAAATGTTTATGGCAGCTTTAATCATTTATCAATTCATGAATGATAGCAAATCTAATCAAAAGAAAAGGGTCAACATACTGGTACCTGCAACAGAACACAGCTATCTCAAAGCATTATGCAGAGTGAATGAAGCTTGGTTAAAAGATATATATTATACCTTTAATTTGTATTCCTATCTGTAATGTATAAAACTAAACTGTGGTAATAGTTATCAGAGCAGTTCATTATGATGAATATTTCTGAAGACTATTTCTACAAAGAAAGATTTTGTTAGATAAGTGAAATAACATAAATTTAATAAGGTGCTGATAACAGAAGCGGATATTCCTTACGTGAACAGATATTGGATTAGTTTCCCAGATAAACGTATCTAAACACTTTGAGCTTTTGCCTAGAATCTCTAATACATTGGAAAGGCAATTTCCCATTCCTAAAGAAAAGGACTAATTGATTTAGTCAGCAAACCCACCTCTATTTAAAGAGAAACCAATTTGACATTCTGTGACTGCTTTCAGATCCAGTACTGCTTGAAGGGCTCTGGCAAATACTGCCATGATACATAATTCTGTTTCAAATGGGAATGCAGTTACTGAGGCAGAGAAGAAGCATTTGCTATGCTTATTTGCATTAACCAATAGACATGCTGGCCTTGGGGCTTAAAGCTATTTGTGAAAGGTTGTATGGTCTACTGAACTGATGAAATGACATGGTTTTCTGTATACACAGTGATAACTTTTTGATAACTATGATCACTAAACAATGCTGCTACAGAGAGATTTAAACAAGCATAGTTTCTCTGGTTAGAAGGGATTTGTAATCTAACATGGATAATGTTGACATAGATCAACATGTGGAGAATTTTTTAAACGATAGTAAAAGCTCTATATTTTCACAAAATGGTGTATTTTGATTTTATATATGTCCAAATTTTGTGTAAGGTTTTGGAAATATTGATTGATAAAAAAAAAACCCTGTTAAATATTTTTAAAAAGTAAGGAGATTTTTTTCATTTACTTGTCTTTCTCAAGAAAAATAAAGTATCACATTGAAAATGCAATGAGTATCAGAATTTTAGAAGATATGTGTGAAACTGGACTTCAAAAGTATTGGGGAGACATTTTCAACATAAATAGTGAACCATGAGTTTGCAAGTAATTAACACCATTTCTCCTCCTTTTGTTGTAAAAAGATCTGTAAAAAGATCTTGGAAAGTAGAGGTGGTATGACCTGATTTTATGATGTAGGCTGTGTCATAAAACAAGTAAGGTAGCTTGTCAATTTCACTCACAAAATGTTACACACTGAAACATGTTTCTGTATCAATCACAAGTCCCACCTAGAGGTGTTCCTCTTGTATTATGTTACATTCACATGCCACAAATCATGAAGAACAAGGAGGAGTTACTATCCTAAAATCTACAGAAAGATGTTGAGAAATAAAAGCTTTAGTCTCCCTTTGAGCTTAAGAGTCTTTGGATTCCATATTTATTACGGTCTATCTCCTTCTCTCCTTGTTCACATCCAGTCTCTTGGTAGATTTTAGACATTGTATGTGGAGTTGAATTCTTGCTGACTACAATTATCTTTCTCTTCCCAATCAAAAGGTGACTTGTTCAAGTGTCATCTTAAGGAGTCCCTCCCCCAAGTTGTCCTGTAACAAAAAGCACAATCAGCATGCACCACCTTCATACTGGTTGTTTCATGTCATCATCATAATCTCTCAACACAAAAAAATGCACTCTCCAGGGTTGTTGAGATTTGCTTATCTTTTCCCCTGAATTGTCCAGTTTCTCTTAGGCTTACATTCATAGTACTATCACCGTGATCTGAAAATCTACAAGTTTCTCTAATACAGTAATTTACAGTGTGACTGCACCTATGTGTCTGGTCACAGTTCATAGTCCAGTTCTGCATGAGAGCTCATACTGACATCAGAAAGAGGGAGAACTGACCAAACCATAGCCACAGAAGTATTGAGGAAGAGAGAAACCTAATATGCCAGACTTCAAGATTGCCAAAGCATTTTAAAATAAGCCAACTTACTCAACCAGCTCTTTCTTCATCTTATCCACCTGCCTAGAGAATTGTTCTACCCACTGTAGATTGGATTCTCCAACATCATTAAGTGTCTGCCCTAACTACTAATTCTTCATAGATGTGCCTAAAATTTAGTCCTTAGTTGTGAAGTTGACAATTACATCTGCCTAGAACCCCCACCATAATGGACTCAATTGCTTCTGAATCTATCAGCTAAATAACCCAAGCTCCCTTAAGCTTATTGGGTCAGAGTATTTTCTCACAATAGCAGAAGAGTAACCACAAAACCATCAATGGGACTTTGCTCAGTCCAGATATACTGGACTCAAAGACTCACTGAAAATCAGAGGTCACCAAAAGTGGCTCTCAGGCTAATTGTCAAACAAAAATGAACTTGAAAAATGTAAACACATTGGAGTAAGCAAAGCAAAATCTGACTGTTGTTATGAAACCTTAAGAAAAAAATGAGGAAAACCCTAACAGCAGCAGGAATTCACAAAAGAGAAAAAAGTTCTTGGATTGTTTGAATAGTATTTTGTAAGAATTACAGAAGGTTCTGGGCAAAGATAAGTAATTTCTATAAAACCAATTAATTCTCTGAACATTCATCAGGTGAGACATTTAGGTGGTGAACCACCCTGTACATATTATTCTTGCCTTACCAGGGAAATGAAAGTGTGATATTTACATGTCGATCATGCAGTCAGGTGTTGGTCATGGCTGAGACACACTTAGGTCATTCTGTGATGTGCTTTTTCAGCCTTTGACCAAGTTGGTGTCTCAAGATGTCTTAAGCAAACTATATGGCATGCTTGTAACTTTCATACTGAGACTTTTCCATTACTTAGGAAAGCTTATGCCTCATCTTCATATCAATAACTTCCTCAGTGTTCTATAAAGAAGCAGTTAGTTTTTAATCTGGTTCAGATTACTCAGTCTTGACTTGAGTCAGATTACTTGAGACTTTTCTTTCTTTATTTTAAAATTTAGAGCCTCTGTATACTAAAAATTAAGGGGGCATTGCTACAAGTGACCTGGCAACACTCATAGTAATTTCTCAAGTTTAACTATCAAGATGTTAACCAGGGCTGTGTTGAAAACATTGTCCAGGTACTTAGCAACAACCAAGGAATAAGGAATTGTGTAACGTAAAAAGGACACACTGAAAAGATCCTATTCGGCAATGTGTATACATCCTATGAAACTGGATGAAATAAGTTAAATGTTTATTATAAGACTTTTAAAACTTAAGAGTTAGGTGGATTAGCATCTTTCTCCGCATCCTAACCTTAGCTAGACAGAAAGATTAAAGGTGTCCCTTTCTCCTTGAGTGTCTCATACCTGGAATGAACTGTCCTGTTCTGTTTCCACATCATTATGTGAACTATATGTTCCTAATTCCTTGAATTTCAAATTTTCATATGTTTTCCCTGTATAAGAAAAGAACAAAGAAAACCTAAATGATTTAAGCTTATATTTCATCTGAACATTGCAGATCATTCATGCCTCATTAGTCATGGTTCTTGAGAGGAACAAAACTAAGAGAATGCAAATGTATATAAAATAATAGGTATATATATAATTTATATATTATCTTGTAAGTTAAAATCTTCGTAATTTAAAAGTAACAGCATGTAGATGATGAGTTTTTTTATTAATACATAGTGCTTGGCTGTCCTGTCCCACTTCACCTCTCTTCCTCCCTTCACTAATTTATCATTCTCCCAACCACCCTCTTGACTGTCTGCTTGTGTGGACCCCAGGTTCCCTTCAGGTTGTCTGTATTGGTATGGACTCAGATCTCTGTGGCAGGTTAAGTGGCTTTCCTTGGATACTCTCTTTTATTTGCCTAGCCCCTAGCCCCTAAGGTTCCACCTATATGTAATTATTTCTCCTGAGTTCTTCCCTAGTCTATGGGGGAATGTTGATATGACAATCAGTGCAGGTCTAGAGAGGATAAGTCTCATTGTAGTAAATTTTTAGACACAGCAGCTCTATCTTAAGTGGAATGTCTTGACCGGTCATGGGGTTTCTTATATTTAGGCTATTATAAATTTTACTGCCCCTATTCCCTAAACCTTAGGATGGGGAGAGGTTTAGTTGGTTTGATTTCAGCTGAGCATTTTAAGGTATCATTACCTACACTCTGGTTGGTGGTTGTCTTTTTCACTGCTCTTCTGTTGCAATATGCTGTACCTTGCTTGGTTGTTGAGAGTTTTCCCTGTGTTTGTGGGTGGGTATTGTAAGAGTGTCTGTTCAATTATGTCAAACTAAATGTTTAATGTTATACAAGTTACACAAGAATAATATGTTACACAACTCTCTGCTTGTAGGGACATACAGTGTCCCTCTTATTGCATCTGGAATATTTCAGTTAAAAACAATATCTTCCAGTTCCATCCATTTACTAGAAAATTTCATTAGTTTCGTTTTCCTGACAGGTGACTAGTACTCCATTTTATTTATGTACCACATTTTCATTAACCATTCATCATCTATTGGACATTTAAGTTGATACCATTTCTTCATTATTGTGAAAAGAGCTGCTATGAAGATGGTAGTACACATGATTCTGATACAGGATGCAGTGTTACTTGGAGTATTCCTATGAGTGGTATAGCTGAGTCACAAAATTTCAATTTTTAACCTTTTTAGGAACCTCCAAATTGATCTCCAAAGGGTTGAATAAGCTTACAATCCCATCAGCAATGTATAAAGAGCCACTTCTCTCCATATCCTCATCCTCCTTGTTGCAGTCAGCCTGCATAGTTGCTGATAAATGACCATCAAATGGCTTAAGGGAACAAGAGTTTATTCTCTTATGATTCCTGGTTATAGTTCTCAGTTGAGCTTGATGGGAGAGCACGCACAACACCAGGGTTGAGGGAACTGGCCACACCATCATTGCATAATGGCTGAGAGATGGACAATCCTTACTTGCCAGACCAGCTTGTCTGGGCAAGTGAACAGAAGGATGCCAACTCTCTCAACCAGCTCTCTGTGTAATTGTCACTTATCAGCAACCATGCAGGCTGACTGCAACAGAATTTGATACCAGGAGTAGGGTGTTGCTGATAAATATGACTATGTGGCTTTTGTGGCTTTTGAATGGTTCTGCTGGACAAAGTTGGAAATGCTTGAAAATTTTTACTTTGTGGATTTACAAATACCGTTCTTCAGAGTTTAGTGGGTCAGTTGCTGAGAAGGATTGTTTGGGCCCAATTTGTGATGAGGGGAACAAGGACTTTGGTAAAGCTGAATTTAAAGACGATGGACTGGTTTGCTTGACATCCTTGTTTTGGCACCTTGAAGGTTTGGATGTTGGAGAAATGAGTATCAGTGAAGGAAAACTTAGTGACTTGCACTGGGACAGTGGAAGATGTGAAAACAATCATATGGCAAGTTTGTGGTTTGGAAACTCAAATTTCTTCAGGGGCCGAAAGCCCAAGTTAAAGCCGTTTCTTGCCCTTGGATGTTTGGCTGCCTAAAAGACGCTTTTCCAGCGTCAGCACATTAAAGTTGGTACAGCTGTAGCTCCAGTGGACTAAGCTACATTTCAACCTCGCTTTGGAATCTGGCAGCATCCCCAGGTGGTACTGGTTTTAGTGACTGACTGGAGGGGTTCATGGAAAGCAGCAAAAGCTTGGCCCCAAGTGGCAGGCATAGAGTCCTGCAAGAAAAGGTGAAGCTTATAGCTGCAGAGGCAAACCCAGAGTGTTGGAGATGCCAGAACCATGGGATGTATGCTGAGGATTGCTGCGAGTGGAGATTCAGCCTGGTTCAAAGGAGCTCTGCTTTTACAACTTTGAGCTGCAAACAGGGACTGTGAATTCCTGAAATCTTTGAGCCACCATGATTACATGATGAGCAACAGAAGATGGACATTGAAGTTACAGGATGCAGTAATTTGCTGGACTTTTATTTTAATTTAAGTGTTTCTTATTGTATCAAGATCCTTCTGTTTTAATATTTTATTTGTTTTAAAGTACTTAACTTATTATGATTTAATACCTTTTTAAAGTTAAACAACTTTGAACTTTTAAAATGGTGGAACTGAAGTTTTAATGAGAACATTTTAAATTTGTCCATGGAATGTATTTATATTTTAACATCTGCAGGGACAAGGGAAGGTTACAGTTTAAAAGTGCTGTTGTTTTTGTGTCAAGCTGACAAAGGGTGGAGTGTCAAGTTAGGCAAAGATGTCAACTTAACTGTTAAGGGTTTGAGCTCTGGGCACAGTTGTAGAGAATTGATGGTTGAGTTAGCCCAGAGCAATCCTGAAGGAGATTGTCCAGCTGATAGGGAAGACACAGCCCATGGTGGGTGGGAATAAGCCCTGGATAAATCACAGAGAGCTGTTTGAGAGAGTTGGCATCCTTCTGTTCACTTGGCCAGACATGCTCATCTGGCAAGTAAGGATTGTCCATCTCTTGGCCATTATGCAGTGATGGTGTGGCTAGTTCCCTCAGCTTTGGTGTTGGTGCATGCTCTCCCATCAAGCTGGATGGAGAAATGTAACTGGACTATCGTAAAGAAATAAACTCTTGTCCCCTTAAGCTGTATAATTGTCATTTATCAGAAACCATGCAGGTTGACTGCAACAGATGCCAACTTTCTCAACCAGCTCTCAATATTTTATTCACCTGTTCAGGGCCTAGTCCCACCCACGATAGGCTGGGCCTTCCCCATAAGCTAGACAATCTCCTGCAGGTTTGCTCTGGGCTTAACTCAACCATCAACTCTCTACAACTGTGCTCAGAGATCAAACCCTCAACAGTCAAGTTGACACCTGTGCTTAACTATGACACTCCTCTTTCTCCCTTCACCTTCTTCCGCCCCTTCCCCTTCTTTCCCCCATGTTACTCTCTCCCCCACACCTCCATCTAGCCCTCCCCCCTTTCCTCCCTTCTCTTTATGTTTCCCACCTTCTCCCTTCCACTATCCAGAAATTCAGCTTTTATATGCCCTGAATTTCTCTCTGAGTTGTCTATACTAGTGAGGGTTCAGGACTCTATGGTATAGCTTGGAGCCCATTTTTGGGCTGCCACTAATTTAGGAACTCTGTTATATCTGTGTAACCCCTTGCCTCTAAGGATCCTATGGCCTGAAGCCATCTCCTCTGAGATTTGGTGTTTGCAAAACTGAATATCTACATGCAGAAGATTGAAACTGGACCTGACTTGTCACCATGCACAAAAATCAACTCCAAATGAATTGAGGACCTTAATATGATATCAGAGACTATAAAAACCTTAGTAGAAACAGTACAGATTTCTCTTGAGCTGATTGGGTTAGGCCAACATTTTCTAAACAAGACCCCAATGGCATAGGCATTAGAACCAGCACTTAATAAATGGGATCTTATGAAATTGAAGAGCTTCTGTTCTGCTAAAAAGATTATAAATTGAGCAAAAAGACAACCTACCCCAAGGGAGGGGGAAAGGAAAGGGAAAAGGAGGGAGGGAGCAAGGGAATCCATGGAGGGGTGGAGGGAGGGAGGGGAATGGGGTACCTATCAAGTTTGTATGAATGAAAAAATTAAATTAATTAAAAACTTTTTTAAAAAAGAAAATGAGCTGCAGAACTTAAACTTTTCCAGTGGCAAAATTGAAACGTCAAACAAATATCTTTAAAAAATGTTCCACCAATTAACTAAAATTCAGAACACTAAAGACCCTACCTTAATCACCTGAAACCAGACCAGCCAAATATCTCCCCATCCTAAAGCTCAGGGAACCTTGAGGAAGACCGGGTAGCAACACTGTAAAAGTCTAAAGATGGGGAGGACCAACAGTATACAAGATACTTCATACAAGTTAGGGCTGCATGAGCCAGAATTGGGGAGG
The DNA here is from genome assembly GCA_023101885.1 of Typhlomys cinereus. NCBI lineage: Eukaryota > Metazoa > Chordata > Mammalia > Rodentia > Platacanthomyidae > Typhlomys > Typhlomys cinereus. The sequence continues at coordinate 215,956 of JALPQD010000196.1, forward strand.
ACTCAGAGGGAGGATTCACATTCACATAAAAGGATGCTCCAGGGGATGGAAGGAAGGAAGGAGTAGGAGGAAGGGAGGGTTGTGAACGGAAGAAGGGAAGGGAAGAGAGTTCAAGGGGGGAGGACTGGGGAGGGGAAAAGGGAGAGAGAGGACAGGGATACATATTGAGCTTATAAGATTAGGAAAAAAATAAAATATGAGAAAAAAATGTTCCACCTTCTTAGCCATCAGAAAAATGAAAATCAAAATTATCCTGAGATATCATTTCACCCAGGTCAGGTTGCAGAAAAGCAAAACAACAACAACAAAATAAATTCTGGAGAAGATGTGAGGAGAAAGGAACTCTCATGCATTACTGTTGAGAATCCAGGCTTATACATCCACTCTGGAGATCAGTATGGAGATTTTTAAAAAGTTCAAAATTGAAATACCTAATGACCCTGCTATACTGGAAATAATCCCTAAAAATGCATAATTTCAATGAAATTTGTCAGCAAGTGGATGGAAGAAATTATACTGAGTGAAATATCCCAGTGCACAGAAAGTTAGAGGCCTCATGTTCCCACTTACAAGTGGATCCTAATTCCAAATCCTCTTAATGACATATTAAGAAGTAAATCTCTGTAACACTCATTACAACTGCAAAGGATTGAAACAAGGAGAGAAGAAAGAAGACCTCAAGAGAAAGGGGACAAAAGAGCATAGTTCAATAGAGCAATTAGTCCATGGTCATGTACAGCTGGTAGAACATTTCTTAAAATGTTTGCTAGACATTGGAATGTCATCTGAAGAGAACTTTCTTTTTAGTTCTATAGCCCATTTAGTGGTTTTTTCCCCCTTGGTATTTAATTTTTCAATTTCTTTGTATACTCTGTATATTAGGACTCAGCCACATGTGTGGTAGTGAAGATTCTATAGGTTGTCTTTTTCTCAGTTAACAGTCTCTTTCACTGAGCAAAAACTTTCTAATTTCATATAGTCCTATTTGTTTGATGTTGGACTTATTCTCTGTGCCTTTAGGGTCCTATTGAGGAAATGTTGGCCAAGATCACATAATTTGAGTGTATTCCCTATGCTCTCTTCTAAGATCCTGTTTTATGGTCTCTGGTCTAACATTGAGGTTTTGATACATTTGGAGCTTTTTTTTTATGCAGGGAGACAAATGAGGTTCAATGTTCATTCTTCTGCATGTATACATCCAATTTTGCTATAGGTAAGTATGCTTATGTATGGGTCTCCACTTCTTATTTATTGGTCCATATCTCTTTTCTGGAGCCAGTGCTATGCTGTTTTTATTGCTATGACTTTATACTATAGGCTAAGGTCTAGTATGGTGGTAACCTCCTACAGAGCTTTTATCACTCAGGATTGTTTTTATTATTCTAAGTCTTTCATGTTTCTATATGAAATATGAGATTGTTTTGTCAATTTCTGTGATGAATTTAGTTGGAATTTTGATTGGTATTGCATTGAATCTGTATATTCCTTTAGGTAGAATGGTCATTTTTGACTATGTTAATTCTTACAACCCATTAGCATGTGAGGTCTTTACATCTTCTGGTATCTTCTGTAATCTCTTTATTAGGTATTTGAAGTTTTCAATGTATAGCTCTTTCACATCCTTAGTTAGGTTTTTTTTCCTGAGGTATTTCATTTTTTAGGAGCAATGATAAATGGTATTTTTTCTCTCTGATCAGTCTTGTTTTGTTTATTCTTGGGGTATAGGAAAGCCACAGATTTATTTAGTATTAATTTTATATCCTGCTACTCTACCAAGTTTATTCATTAGTTCAAAAGTTTCCTGGCAGAATCTTTAGAGTCCGTGAGGTATAGGACCATGTTATCTGTAAATGGGGATAACTTGATTTCTTCTTTTCCAAGTTGTATCCATTTTATCTTTCTCTCTCACTTGTCTTATAGCTCTAGCTAACATTTCAAGTACAATGCTGAATAGAAGTAGTGAGAGTGGGCGGCATTGTCTAGTTCCTGATCTGATTGGGAATGATTTAGGATGATTTTACCATTTAGGATGATTTTTGCCATAGGCTTATTTACTATGTTGCTAAATGTTTTTTTCAACCATATTTTCTCAGGGGTCTTTATAATAAAGGGCTGTTGGATTTTGTCAAAAGCTTTTTAGTATCAGTTTACAGATTTGTGTGGTTTTTGACTTTGTATTTATTTATATAGTGAATTGTATTTATAGATTTATTAATATTGGAGCAACATTATGTTTTGTTAATAAACTAAATCTGGTCATAGTGGATGCTCTTTTAGATTCGTTTTTAAATCCAGTTTGCTAGAATTTTGTTAAGGATCTTTTTGTCCTTGTTCATCAATGATATTGACCTATAGTTTTATTTGTTGTAGCTGTTGTTGTGTCTTTAATTTTTGGGGGAAATCTGTGTAATGTTGATTTGTGAAAAGAGTTTGAAAGTTTTCCTTCATTTTTCCATTTTGTTGAATAACCTAAAGAGTATTGGCGCTAATTGTTTTTTAAATATCTGGTTTATTTCTGTGCTGAATCTATCTGGTCCTGGGATTTTTTGGTAGGGAAATTAATAATTTCTACTTCAATTTTGTCCCTTGTTATAGGACTATTTAAATAATTCAATTCATTGTGGTTTAACTTTAGTGTGTTGTATGTGTTCAGAAATTCCCCCACCTGCCTGCCTACCTGACCAGGACAGGACTCGCTCCCGGTCCTCCATCCCAGGTGAGTTCCCCCAGCCTCCCAGGTGGTCCCTTGTCCCAGCTAGCCCCGGCAACACCCAGGCTGCCTCCAGTTTACCTGAGCCACGCCCCGGGTCTCAGCCCCTTTGTTCTGCCCACCTGCCCACCCGACCAGCACAGGACTTGCTTACATTCCTCCATCCCTGGAGCTTGGGTGGGCCACTAAGCCAAGTCCCAGGTCCCAGGGGAAGAATTCTGCCATCACCATCAGCCCCTCTGCCCCTCCTGCTCACCGGGGATCCTCGCTTGTGGTACACGAAGGACACACTGCCACTCAGAATTCAATAGAGTCCAAAGGAAGCTCAAGCAAAGCTCTAAGGGTCAAAGGATCTACAACTGAAGTCCTCTAAAATCATCCTATCACATGGGAGAGATTCTTCACATCCAGCCCCAAGATAAGTAAACCTCTTGTTTTACCATACTGCTCTTTTTTAGTATTATTCACTGTATATTAACTTTTCCATACAGCCACCCCAAAAACATACAACTCCAGGGATTATACCACTCACCCTCACATATCACCAAAATACTAAATCGTAAAAGTGCACTATCATACTAATATTCACCCCCTATCTACCTAACCTGACCTAACTGACGTATTAACAGCCTCATAGAGGAAATAACAATAACAACAGACAAATGTAAATAACTCCAAGGCAAGCACTAGTAATAACTGCCCAAGAGTAGTAATACCAACTAATCAGTTCAGTCAAAAACACACAGAAACTGAAGGGTCATAAGAGACAAAACAACAATGCCCAAGTCAAACTGCAGATCCATGAGAAACAAAACCCTAGAAGACCAATCTCCCACCAAAAGAATTAACCCCATAATGATGGATTACAAACAGAACAAATTCATAGAAAATAGCCAAGAAAGCCAGACCCAAGATAACGACTTTAAAATTATGATCAATACCATGATTAATACTATGAAAGAGGAAATCTGATAAGAGTTAAACAACCACATCAACCACTCTGAACAACCACACCAACCACTTTGAACAGGAACACAACAGGCACTTGAAGGAGTTGAGAAAAACAGTTCAAGAAACAAAAATAAGCATACAGCAGTTAAAACAGTCTCAGGCAGAGTTTAAAATCAAACTAAAAGACAAGTTATCTTCAACCCAAAACTCAACAGAGAGTCTTATCAGCAGAATTAATGAAGCAGAAAACAGAATTTCATATCTTCAAGACAAAGTGGGAGAATTAACCAGCTCAATGGAAGAGATTCTTAAAGCCAAAAATATACTTGAGAGGAATATTCAAGAGATATTGGACACCCTGAAGAAGCCTAACATGTGCATTCATGGAATACCAGAGCAAGAATCCCAAAATACCACACCTGAGGAAATTTTTCAAATTATCATAAATGAAAACTTCCCTCAACTAAAGAATGAGAGGCCCATCCAAAAACAAGAAGCATTCCATACCCTAAACAGATATGACTAAAATAGAAAATCACGAAAGCAAATAATAGTCAAAACACTCCACATTCAAGACAAAGAGAAGATGATGAGAGGTTCAAGGGGAAAAAAAAGTCACTTTTAAAGGTAAACCTATTAAAATAACAAATGACTTCAATGGAAACAGTAAAAGCAAGAAGAGCTTGGAGAGACGTACTACAAGTATTAAAAGAGAAAAAATGTCAACCCAGACTGACATACCTGGCAAAACTATCCATCATGATCGAGGGAGAAAGAAAAGTTTTCCAGCACAAAGACAACTTGAAGACTTACATGTCTACAAACCAGGCCTTCAAAAATGCTAGAAATGATACTCAAGTTTGAAGAAAAGAACAAAAATATCCAGGAGGACAGAAGGAAAGTATAATACCACCAAAACATAAATGTCAAAAAATACACTTACAAAAGCCAGTAAACATAAAAAATGTCCAGAATTAAAAATAATTTCTCCATTATAACATTAAATGTCAATGGTATTAACTCACCAATTAAGAGACACAAATTACAAACTTGGATTAAAAACCACAATCAATCAATCTGCTGCCTGCAAGAAACTCATCTCACCATAAAAGATAGGCACATCCTAAAAATAAAAGGCGGTCAAATTCTGCAAGCTAATGGAACCAGGAAACAGGTAGGGGTAGCCATTATGCTGTCAGACAAAGTGGACTTCAAACCAAAAAAAAAAAAAAAACATAAAAGACACAGATGGATACTACATTTTAGTCACAGGTACAATTCACCAGGAAGACTTCACAATGCTGAGCATATATGCACCTAATACAGGCTCCTCCACATTCATTAAGAAAACCCTACAGCATCTAAAGTGAGAAATCAACCCCCACACAATAATTCTTGGGGATTTCACCAGTTCCCTCCCAACTTGGGATAGATCAAACAGATCAAAAGCTAAACAGAGACTCTTTTGAACTTAATTAAATCCTTAAAGAAATGGACCTTATAGATCTCTATCGAACTTTTCATCCAAGCACCAAAAATACACATTTTTCTCAGCAGCACATGGAACTTTCTCCAAAATAGATCACATATTGGGCCACAAAACGAATCTCCACATATACAGGAAAGTTGAAATTCTAGCCTGTACCCTATCAGACCACCATGGCCTAAAGCTTGACATCCACAACACAACAAACAACATAAAATACACTAACTCCTGGAAACATAATACTATGATGCTGAAGGAGAATTGGATTCAGGAAGAAATTGAAAAGGAAATTCAAGATTTCGTGAAAGTGAACGATAATGAAAATACAACTTACCAAAATCTCTGAGACACAATGAAAGCTGTCCTAAGAGGTAAGTTCATAGCTTTTATGGAAACATCAGAAATAAATAACTTAACAATGCAGCTTAAACCTTTAAAGAAACTAGAGCAATCCAATCCCAAAAGCAGTAGAAGAGAGGAGATTAGCAAAATAAGAGAAATATCCAAAATCAAGATTAGGAAAACGATACAGAAAATTAACAAGTCAAAAAGTTGTTTTTTGAAAAAATCAATAAGATTGATACACCCCTAGCTAAATTAACAAAAAGAAAGAGGAAGAAAACCCAAATTAACAAAATTAGAAATGAAAATGGAGTTATCACTACTGAGACCCAAGAAATCCAGAGAATTATTACATCATATTTCAAAAACTTATACTCCGTGAAATTTGACAACACAAAAGAGATGGATGAATTCCTAAGTAAATACAACTTACCTAAATTGAATCAGGAAGTTGTGAATTATTTAAATAGTCTATAACATATGAGGAAATTGAGGAAGTAATCGCGAATCTTCCTACCAAAAAATGTCCTGGACCAGATGGATTCAGCACAGAGTTCCACCAGACATTTAAGGAGCCAATAACACTAATACTCCTTAAACTGTTCCATCAAATAGAAAAGGAAGCAACACTACCAAATTCCTTCTATGAAGCTAATATCATCTTAATCCTAAAATCTAATAAAGATACACTTAAAAAAGAAAACTATAGGCCAATCTCTCTGATGAACACAGACGCAAAGATTCTCAACAAAGTCTTAGCAAATCGGATACAAAAACATATCAAAAAGATCATTCATGGGGACAAGGCACTGAGCGCGGTGACAGGCGGCCATGCGCCCAGAGGAGACTTTCTGATTGCTTCTTTCTCCGGAACCCAAGACAGCTGTTGCTGCGGCAATTTGGGTTCTGCCCACCAGGACTGGAAGTACAGGCTGCAGCCATTCTGCTTGGAGTGTTTACATGGGACCTGGGATCTGAGCTCAGCCAGGATTTTCTGCTTACAAGTACATCTCCCTACCTCCTCCAGTCTACAGCGTGTGATCCGTTCTCCAGCTTATGACAAGCTTCCCCTTCAATGTTGATAGTGTAAGGACCACTCTTATGGACACATCTCTCTTTATGTTTCTTTAAACAAAAGATTTAGAGTTTTTAAGTGAAATATTAAGTTAAACAAAGATAATGTTTACATCATACTTAAAGACTTTGAATGACTGAAAACCACAATCCGCATATACAAAAATGCAACAAGAAGTCTAATATTGCTTTTGTTGACACACAGTTTTTTGGTTTACTCTAGACAGCACTTATAATGTTGCAATTTCCGAAGAAACTTCCATAAGGAAGTTTTGATGTCCTTGTTTCTTAGGCTGTATATTATAGGTTCAAAGATGGAGGCATCACAGAATAGAAAACAGATACTGAAAGGTCCAAAATATGTGGAGTATCTGGGACTGGCTTCAAATAGGCCAATGGCACCTGTGACAAGAAATGTGGTCACACAACATGAGATGGGGCATGCACGTGGAAAAGGCCTTTGACCTCCCTGTAGGGAAGGCATTCTCAACACTGTACTGAAAATGTAACATATGAAAGTACAATAGACACTAAGCAGATAATCCATATATGACTCCAATGATCACACTAACATCAATAGTGATGTGCATTTTTGAACAAGAATTTTTTAGCAGGGATGGGACATCACAGAAGTATTGCGGAAGTTTTCTGGAGCCACAGAAAGACAGAGAGAAAGTTCCCGCTGAGTATAAGACCCCAAATATACTACTCCCCAAACACCAAGCTGCAGCCACCATCTGCATGCAGACGTCCCTGTTCATGATGGCATCATAATGTAGTGGGTGGCAGATAGCCACGTAGCGGTCATAGGACATGACTGTCAGAATGAGAGCTCGGACCCAGCAAAGTGAATCACCAACAGACCTGACTCGCACATCCAGAGAAAGAGATGTTGTTCCTGTGGAAGTAGAGAGTTCAGAACGAGGTTTGGGACGGTGACTGAAATGAGGCACATGTCCAAGAAGGACAAGTTCTTCAGGAAAAATACATGGGGGTGTGAAGACACTGCTCCACAGTGACAAGGATGATGATGAGAAGGTTCCCCACGAGAGTTCCCAAGTAATATCAGAAAACAGTGCCTGTTATCACTGGAGCTGCTCGTCATCAGAGAATTCCATGAGGAAGAAGTCTGTCTCCAGTGTGTGGTTGGCCATGTCCTCAAGCCTTTACGTACTGTGAGGCAAAGGAGGACAGGACTGGATGAGGTCTTGCCACACCCTTATCTTCTAACAATACATTTTCATTCCTGCTAGAGTCAACTACATTGCAGTTATAAAACAGAAGTTTTACTTTCATGCCTGTGATTTTTTATGGGCTTCTCATTATGGCACTAGTCACATCCCAAGGTACGATATATTTCGTTCAAATAACACCACACTCACACACCAAACACCCAGTATCTGGACTATCGTGCTAGTTAATGCACTCCAAAAATACAGGTTGAAATATGGCAGAAAAATCTAGATAGAGGCTCCATATGAAAATTATGGGCAGAAACCTTTTCTTTTCAAAAATCTAATAGACAACTGGCAGTATCTTAAGATTTAACCTATATAATCCAAGAAGCAAATTGTGGAAGGTAAGGGATCCCAGCAGATTCCCTGGGCAACATTTCAAAATTATAACATTGATCATAGTATTTCACACATATAATCTCAGCACTGGAGAGGCTGAGGCAAAAACATGACAAGGTTGTGGCAAGTTTGGGTTAATAGAAAATACTGAGAGAAGGTGGAGATGGAAGAAGAGGAGGAAGAGAAGGAGGAGGAAAAGGAAGACAAGGAGAGAAAGAATAATAAAGAAGCAATAATAAATATCACAGCTACTGTTAGTAAATAGAAAAATAGTCATTTAGGTTTGGATGCAGCTCAGTGGTATAGCACATTACTAGTATTCAAGTTTCATTCTGAGTTACCATCAAAGAAAATTGAAAAGTAGGCATACTCTTGTTACTGCCCAGTCTCATATCCCCTGCAATGTACTCAATAAACTGGTTTTATTTAAAAACAGAATAAAGAAAGAAAAAGAAAGAAAGAAATGAAGGTTTTATACATATGAGTTAAAAGACACAAATGAATTTAAGAATACAAATTACAATACCTATCAAAAGTAGATTAACATAAAAACTGGCCCATATTTACATATGCAAAAGACATCAAAATTATATAAAATTCTTTCTTTAAAGAGAACCATTGAGAAGCAGCAGCCCATGAGTTACAAAATAGTAGACAACACAAAGGCATGATTTGCCAGTGTCACAGACATCAACAAGGTAAGTTTAGAAATAGCTATCATTAGAAAAGCAATGGACTCGAAACATAAAAAAGACCACAAACCCAGCATAAGATGAAACTGGAAAAACCCTCTCCCCGTGGCACTAGGAGCTTTGTACTGGTAAACAAAGAACAGAAGAAGAAAGGCCCCATTTCAAAAAGACTTCTGGTCTCATGGCAGCTTAAGAGCCCAATACACTCAATGAACTACAGTCTTAGGAAACACACACCACAGGGCTGGACTCTGAGACTGCAAAAAACAAGCTTTAAATTAGATATAAACTATGTTTAACAAGCTAGAGATCTGGTCAGAATCCAAGAATACGCTGGAATTTTCATGCAGAATCCAAGCAGCTTTTAAGATACTGACAAAAGCTCCAACAAAGTGGATCCACCATCTGCGTTTGCAACAGTGCCCTGCAGGAATTCTCAGAACTGTGACCAGATCAGAGACCCTAATTGTGAAACCCAGCCCCCTGGAAAAGACAATACTTGTTATGTCATCTTCTAAAGCAACACTCAGTGGACCTCCCAGCACTGAGGAAGGAATATAAAAAAGTTCAAACAATCACCAACCATGAGGGCAGTCAGTTTTCATATTCTATATATCCACATATCTCTCTTTGTATCTATCCCATTATGTCTCTAAGAAAACTCAACAGTTCATCTTGACCATGTTCTGTTCTTACCCTGAACTCATCACATAAATGGATGCAAAGACAGAAATTCTATGATCATCTCAATGGACACAGAAACAAATCAAACATCAACTCATGATGAAAACCCTGAAGAATCTAGAGCTGGAAAGAGCATATCAACACAATAAAGTTAGTGTACAAAAAAACTTTAGGGTTAGAGAGATGGTTCAGAGGTTAAGACTCTGCTTCACAAGCAGAAGGACCCACATAAAAAAAAAGTCCCAAGAGGAGATGGTGGCAGTCTGTACTTCCATCCCTGGTGGATAGAGCTTGGAAAACCCTAGAGCAAAGCAAAAAGGAGGTAGAAGCAACCCAGGATGATTCCTGAAGTCACCCTTGAGCCTCTAAAGGGACACACAGTGCCCTCTCTCTCTCTTTCTCTCACACACACATACACATGCATATATACACACACATTCACACATATGCACATGCACACACACAATAAATGAATAATAAAGTTTAAAAAACTTTAGCCAATATTATGCTAAGTAGAGAAAATCTTGAAGGATTCCTACTTAATAGGACTCCTACAAAGATCAGGAACAAGATGACAAGAGTATAAAATATTTATACTTTATTCATTATGCTATGTTAATAAGAAAACAGATGGAAATATATCCCTACTTGCAAATGATATAATTCCAAACATAAAAGATCCTATAGGCTCCATCAAAAAACCCTCAGAGTTGATAAATACTTTTAGCAAAGTGACAGAATATGAAATTAATACACAGAAATCAGTAGCATTCCTAGTTACCAATGAAAAACATACTGAGAAACATATCAAAGAGATAATTCTATTCACCAAAGCCATAAAAATACAATGAAAGAAGCCTATCCAAGAAGGTGAAAGACCCCTACAACAAAACCATTATGACTCTGAAAAAGGAAACTGAGGAAGAAATAAAATTGTGAAAATAGCCGTGCTACCAAAAACAACCCACAGATCCAATTTAATTCCATGTAAAATTACTTGGTTATTCTTCAAAGACAAAAACAAATCTAAAACTCATATAGAAGCACAAAAGATCACAGATATCCAAAGCAATTGTGAGCAAAATTCAGAGTGCTGGAGGTACGATCATACTATATTTCAAGTTATAATAAAGAGCTCTAGTAATTTTAAAAAGTATAGTACTGGCACAAAAACAGACATGTAGACCAATATGAATGAACAGACGACTTCAAATATAAGTCCACACAATTACAGGATATGATTTTCATAAAATGATGAAAATAGACATTGGAGAAAAGAGAAATGATGTGAGAACTGGACGCCCATGTGCTAAAGAATGAAACTAAATCCTTCTTTCTCAACTCTGAACAAAAAAACAACTTGAAGTGTATCAAAATTCTCAATCTGAATCCTGAAATTGATACAGTAAACTTCAACATATAGGCATAGATAAGGAATTCCTGAGTAGGGCTCTGGTGGCTCAGGAAATAAGCACAGTTATTAACAAATGGGAAAAATCAATCTGAAAAGTTTCTGTATAACAAATGAGACTGTCAACTAAGTAAAGCGGAAACTTACAAACATGAAGAATATCTTTTTACAGTGCAGAATATGCAGAGAACCAGAAAAAACCCTAAACATCAAGAAAAGAAACACTATCAAAACTGGGTTATGAAGCAGACTTCTCAACAGAAGAGATATAATGGATAATAAACATTTTTAAAAAGTGTTCAACATCTTTAGCCATTATTAATGTAAATTATAAAACTTTTTGAGTCCATGTCACTGCAGTCAAAATGGCTATCATCAAGAAAACAAAGGACAGCAAACATTGTTGAGAATGTTTGGAAAGGGGAAATCTTATCCACTACTGAGAGTACAAGTTGGTACATCCACTATGTGAAGATTTGTCAAAAAATTAAATATAGAATCTCCATGATAAAGACATACCATTTTTTGGCATGTATCCAAGGAAGTTTATATCCATAAGATATACCTGTTAGCTATGTTCATTGCTGCTCTATTCACTATGGTCAAACAATGGAATCAGTGTGGATGTCCAGAAAATGATGAATAGATAATGAATATGCTGCACATACATGATGGAATTTTATTCAGCAGTAAAGAAAAATTAAATTATGAAATTTATAAGAAGTTAGAGCTGGAAAAAACAAATACATACTCTCTCATATGTTGATCAGAGCTTCAAATTTTGAAATTTGTGTGTTTAACTTGAAACGTCACTCACAAACTATTAGACAAGGAATGTAGATAAGGGTCATGTAGGTGTAAGTGGAGATGAAACTGGTCTAGAAACATTTCTTCCTGATAGCTAACTTCATAATTGCAGAAATGTCTATGTAGACCTCTGAGGGAGAAAAGTCATCGGCAGTGTTACCCAACATTAACCATGTATGCTACGATAGCAGGCCAGGTGTCATAGTTAGGCACAGGTGTGAACTTTACAGTTGAGGGTTGAGCTCTGGGCACATTTGTAGAGAATTGGTCGTTGAGTTAAGCCCAGAGTGAGCTTGATGGAGAATGTCTAGTTGGTGGGGCAGACCCAGCCCATGTTGAGTGGGACTAGGCCCTGAACGGGTGAATAAAATACATAGAATTGGTTGAGGAAGTTGGCATCCTTTTATACACTTGGCCAGACATGCTGGTCTGGCAAGTAAGGATCGTCCCTCTCTCAGCTGTTGTGTAGATTTGGTGTGGCCAGTTTCCTCGGCCCTGGTGTTGGTGCATGCTCTCCTGTCAAGCTGGAATGAGAACTGTAACTGGACTGTTGTAAGGAAACAAACCCCTTGTT
>JALPQD010000196.1:228327-240827 GCA_023101885.1 Typhlomys cinereus
TTTTTTTTTTTTTGTCAACCATTGGGCATTTGTATTGATTCCAGGATTTTGCTATTGTAAATAGTGCTGCAATAAACATGATTGTTCTCATGTCAATATAGTAGATTTCTATGTTATGGGGAATTATTCCCAAAAGTGGTATACCAAGGTCATATGGCATTTCAATCTTTATCTTTTTTAGAAAATGCCATACTGATTGCAAGAGTAGTTGTATAAGTCTGCATTCCCACCAGTCGTGTATGAGAGTTTGCTTCTCTCCACATCCTCTCCAGCATTTGGTGTTGTTTGTATTGGGGATTTTTGCCATCCTGACTCGGATGAGGTGATATCTCAGGGAAGTTTTGATTTGCATTTCCCTGATGGCAGGGATGTGGACCATTTGAAAGATATTTAGTAGACATTTCAATTTCATCCCTGAAGAAGTTTCTTTTGAGTTCTGATGTCCATTTTTTAATTGGGCCATTTATGTCTTTGGCGTGTAATTTTCTTTCATTGTGCACTCTGGATAATAGAGCTCTATCAGATATGTGGTTAGTGAAGATTTTCTCCCATTCTGTGGGTTGCCTTTGTGCTCGAGTTACAATCTCTTTATCTGAACAGAAGCTCTTTAATTTACAAGATCCAACTGGTTGAGAGTTGTTGTAGTGACTGGTCTATTGGATGTCCCTTTAGGAACTGTGCCTAGCCAATTACTCAAGGGAGTTCCCTACCCTTTCAATTAAGGTTTTTATAGTCTCTGGATTATATCGAGGTCCTTGATCCATAGAATAATTTTTGTACATGTACAAGTACGGTCCAGTTTTAATCTTCTGCATGTGGACACCAGTTTTGCCAGCACCATTTGTTGAAGATCTGTTCTTTTTCCATTGGATTTTTTTGGCCCCCTTTGTTAAGATCAAATGGCGTAATTTTGTGGGCTTATATTGGGTCTTCAACACTTGATCTGTGTGACAGGCTGTTTTTTATAAACTATGGATTGTGTATAGACTAAGGTTTGGTAATTGATATCCAGAGTGTTTTTGTTATCTCAGGTTTTTTGCTCCTGGGTCTTTGTGTCCTCCATATGAAATTTGAGATTGTTTGGTCAACTTCTTTAAAGAATTGCCTTGGATGTTTTAATTGGTATAATATGAATCTATATTGCCTTTGGTGGATGGAGGTCATTTTTACAATATTTTTCTGCCAATCCAGAACATGGGAGTCTTTCCACCTTCTGGGTTTTCTGTGATTTCTTTCTTTAGGGTTTAATGTTTCATTGTAAGGTCTCTTACTTTGGTATATTTATCCAAGGTATTTTATTTTTTTGGGGCTTAGTAAATGTGATTTTTCTCTCAGGGCTTTTTCACTTCTTTCATTCTGGCTATGGAAGGCCACTGACTTTTGTACATTTATTTTGTATCCTCCCACCTGCTCAACTTCTTAGTTCCAGAGCTTCCTGGTGAAATTATTGGGATCATCCGGTATAAGATCATGTCATCTGCAATAGGGATACTTGACTTCTTCCTTGCCAATTTGAATCCCTTTTATGTCCCTTTTTGTCTTTGGTCAGCTAAGACTCAAGTACAATATTGAATAGAAGTTGTGAGAGTGGACAGCCTTTTCTAGTTCCTGATTGAAGAGGTTATGCTTCAAGTTTTTCCCCATTGAGTATAATCCTTGCTGTTGGCTTGTTGTATACAGCTTTTATTATATTGATAAAGGTTCCTTCCATTCCTACTGTCTCTAGGGTTTTGCTCATATAGAGCTGTTGTATCTTGTCAAAAGCTTTTTCTGCATCTTTCGAAAGTATCATGTGTTCTTGGACTTTGCACTGGTTTATATGGTGATTACATTTATTGATTTGCGTATGTTGAACCAAACTTGTGTTCCTGGGATAAAGCCTACTTGGTCCCCATGAATGATCTTTTTTTTTTTTTAATTTCATATTATATTTTAATCTGACCACAAAACAGCATTTTGTCTTATTTAAAACAGAAGAAGAAATTATCAAACATCACCAGTAAAATCCGTTTCACACTATAGCATTGAATAACCAGAATAATATGAAACAATAAAGACAACAAGACAACTGCAGATAACTGTAAGACATCTTTTCCATTGCTCATTAGTGTGAAAAATGAGTAACTTTTAGCTTCATAAATTGGATTATAATAAATGGTAATAATAGCAATATTTGGCTGGATATGTTTGATGCAATTAAAATACTATATCGATTTACTCTGGAGAAAGCCTTAACACTGATTTAGAAATATTGTGTATGTCAGTGTAGGTTTTTTTACAACTATGTAGATATTATCTACATCGGTTATGTTATCTCAACCAGCCTAATCTATATGGTACAGAGATATGATATAGATGTAGAGATAGTTAGAGATAGAGATAGATATGAACTTAGCTTTTTGAAACTTGGGTTCCCTCAGGTGATTATAACTTCATTTACAATTAAATTTGTGATGACAGAATGTGTACTTTACTGTTACAGAGAGAAAATGTAATGAGTCATACATATATAACCTTATGTAAGAAATGGTTAGTTTTAAATATTATTCTATATGCTTGCCTTGTCTTTTATTTATTTTGATTTTATTTGCACTTCCTCATGATTGATATTCTCTTTTACTTTTATGTCTCCTTATGATAAATTTAAATTTATGAATTTTTTTCCATGACTATTTTTTATGTAGAGCTTTGAAACAAAGTCAGGAACTTAAACCAGTAAGTAAACTCAACTGAAACCCTTTTCTACATTTATTAATGTATCATGTATAATAATAAATTTACCTGGAAAATATTTTTTCAGTATGAAAATGTTCCTCTTAAACAAACATGATTTGAGTAACTAACTCAATGAATACTTTCTCTCTCAGTGCTTATCAACTTACTGCTATATTAATAAAGTTCTTTTGAAATCAGCCAATGATTTAATTAAATTTGATTGAAATGAACGGAAAACAAAATATGTGTTTTGCAAGACACACAAAAAACTATTTTGAAAATACTATTTTTCTCAAAACTTGTTTGCAAAGTAAGTACATAGTACCTGACCTTATTTCTTAGTTATAATAATGTAAATGAATTTTCAAGCAACTCTAAACTCTAATGTGACAATTCCACTCTAAAAGCAAAAGCAAACAACTTAAATAAATAACCTTATTTTGCTAAGTATTTAAAGCCATGGAATCAATTTCAGCGTCAAGATTTGTGTAGTCATTATGTTTTGTTTTCTCTGTTTTGTACACTATCATGTACAGAGAAAACCTTGTGAGTCTAAGGTCATAGCACCCTAAATGTACTAATCTTGTCCAATCACAGAAGCTAAGGAGAATTAGGCCTTGTTAGTACTTAAATGGGAGAAAAACCTTGTGAAAGTATCATATTTATTTTCATTACAAAATATCTTTCTGATTTTACAGTTGGATTTTTTAAAAAAATTTATTTATTATTTATTCAATTGTGCGTGTATGCGTGCGTGTGTGTGCGCATGTGTGTATGTGTATGTGTGTGTGTAGAACCACGGGTGAATTCAGGAACCACCATGGACGCCTCCACCTCCTCCTTGTTTACTCTGCCCCGGGATTCACAGGCTCCGCCCTACCAGGACCAAAAGCGCAGGCCGCCCCCGTTTCCGCCCGGCGTCTATACGTGGGGTCTAGGATCCGAACTCAGGACCTTCCATCTGCAAGGCAGAGGCTTAACCCCTGAGCCACCTCTCCAACCCCTACAGTTGTATTTAAATCTGAGTAAAAACATATTCCTGAAACACTCAGCCTCAAAGTTTTCTTCTAGAACAGAGGTAGAGGATCTCAACATCCTGACAGGATGCTGTCTAGGGCACCAGAAGAGCAGTAACGTGGACAGAAATGGTCAGCCATAATGCAAAGTATCAGCAACTCAGCAAGGCTCACCCAAAATCAGTCCATCCTAAGGCTTTGAGAACCTCACAGAAGAGGGGGCAGTGAGATTGTAAGAACCTAAAGATGGGTAAGTTCACCATTGGACAAGACATTCAAGACAGGACTGCTGTACTGAGGAACTCACTACAGTGAGATTTGTCCTTATCAGACTTGCATGACTGATATAACAACATGTGCCCATAGACTATAGAGGAACTCAGGAAAAATAAGAGAGAAGAACATACAGTGAAAACCTTGGGAACTAAAATTAGATGAGTGAAGGGAAATGTCCCTATAAGTGGGGTGGCCCCAAAAGGGCAATTTGGTATGCCACAGAGGCCTGAACACCCCCTCCCCAAAAGCAGACAAGCTAGAGATAACCCAGGGATCCAAGAAGCAGACAGGCAGGAGGGTGGGATTGATGAAGACATGGGAGGGAGAGATGATGGAGGGAAGCAGAGATAAGTGTTCAGTATGCTTATGAAAGTAGAATTTTTTTTATAAAAGAATAGACAAACCAGAGGGAGCCCTTGGGGTCTGTAGAAGGAGGCAGGAAGTGGGAGGGAATGTTATGTATTGACAAAGGGAAGGGAGGAGGATGAGTGGGAGGGGGGATGGAGGGAAGCAGGGATAAGTACTCAATATGTTTGTAAAACTAGAAAAATAAAATAATTAAAAATAGTCACAGTTGCTTTGTGCTGTGCTATTTACAGTACAGACTTCGAAATGTTCTTTTATCAAAATTAATTTACATACAGTGCTTTGTAAACATTATGTGAGTCAGAGACTTTTCTTGTCATACACCAGAAATTGAATTCTATCTGGTCAGCATTGTAGGAAGAGGCAGAGGAGTGACATGAGGACACACTTTTGGCACTCCATTAGCTTTCTGATAATAGAGTTGGCAGTCAAAGGCAGGATCCAGTAATACAATACATTTGTATTTATACCCACTTTAGCTTTTTAAAATACCATTTGCTTTTGTCACTGAGAATCCTGGTACAAAATTGGTTCAAAACAGCCAGACAACGGTTAGGACATCTTGCATAGTGCTTTAAATCATCACAGTACTTCTTGCTAGAGATCATTCAGAATGCTCTGCTAACCTCTTTCTTGCAAAAGTAAGTTGAACAAATGTTCTATTGCTGGACTCTGTCCACAACTGCTAATTGCTTTGTAAAATTAATGGGGTTTTCTGGGTAAAAAAAATGTAGATATTTATCATGTGTATCAAGGTGTTTTGAATATATCAGTGAATTGTGGACAGACTAAATCTGTCATTAAGTACATTTGCTATCTTTTAGACTCATCATTGCTATGCTTAGAATACCTAAATTTTATCCTTAGCCACTTTCAAAATGTTATTAACTATAAAAAAGTGTTCCATGAGATTCAAGTATTTATGAATTGATAAAAACCCAGCTATTATTTATGGTGCTTATGCACAATCCTAGCATGAGAAGGATATTCATGGAAAGAAATTTGCCAGAAGAGTGGAAAAGATTATTAATAGCTTTCATTTCATACTTTTTTTAGCACATGTGCTATAAAAGAAATGTGACTCTTCCCCTATTGCCCTACCCGTCTAGTTCTCCAAGTGCAAATTGCCTTCTCATATGACTTCCCTACTTATATAAGAAACACTTAAACCACCTGCTACAGACTCATGTGACCTTTGCCTGTTTGCTATACAGGTTTTACAGATCTGGGGACATTATCTTTTGTAATTGTGAATCCATATCTGTTTTTGTTCTAGTGGTCATTCTCAGGTTCTGCATGAATACTAATTTTTAAAGATTGTCAATTTTTCTTTAGATGATAGGAAAAAGTTATCACTATAAGAGAACAATTTTAAATCATAAACAATAGCTAACATTCTGACTTTTAAAACTAAGAAATTTGCGGAAGAGGGAGTGGTAAGATTGTAAGAGCACAAGGATGGGGAGGAACAACGATATGCAAGATATTACACACAAGTTAGGGCCGAAGCAGTCATAATAGGACTTGCATGACCTGTGCAATGACAACACATTATTGACCCCTCAAAGTCTAGCATGGACTAAAGGCACTAAGATCCTTAAAAGCTAGAGATTAACAGCCACAATAGTGTTCCTATACTTATGGGGAACACAAGAAAGAATTGTAGGAAATGCCACTGAGTCCTTATACCTCATCAGAGAAGAGGGCCCAGAGGAAAGTTTGACATACACATTAAAGGATGCTCCAGGGATGGGGGGGGAGGCATTGGGAGATAGGGATGAAGGGGGGGGAAGGAAGGGGACAACGGGAGAGGGAGCTAGGAGGTCCAAGGAGAGTTATAGGGAGGGAGGGGACCAGTGTACCTATTAAGTTTGCATGAGCAGAAATTTAAAAAAAAGAAGCAAAAAAACCCTAATATTTTTTATTAATTCTTTGACAGTTTTATGTGTGGGATACTGAAACAGCATAAAGACAGCTTGGGCTCTATAGTGAGACTTTGTTTTAATATTTTCCACCCAAAAACAGTAAGAAAAAATGAAGACATTCAGGAATAGGTTTTGATCTATGAAAAAAAATTTGAACCTCTCATTGAAACCAATTCATCATGCATAATTTTAGAAAATAACCTTAGAAATTTCATTCACTTTATCAAGGCAGTTCTCACTTTTCCAACATGAAATGGAATATCATGCTACAAAACTGCTTTGTGGCTCTTTTTCCTCTGGGCAGCCACCGTGACCTTTGCTCCTGTCTGAGCCAGTAAACAGCCTATAAGTTCTGGAAGTTCCTGAAACTGACAAGCTTCAGAGTGGGCGTGGCTTCCTCCAGGATAAAAATACTGGCTGGGGGAGGAACCTCTCTTGCCAGGCAAGCATATTAAAGTGAGGGGGGTATTCAACAGTTAGAGGCAGTCTGAAGGAAACTCCCGATGGTGAAGAAGCCTAGAGGAGACTGATGAACAGTCAAGATGTTCAATTAGAAAAAGATCCCAGAGCAATCAAGGGGTGTGTGTGTGTGTGTGTGTGAGAGAGAGAGAGAGAGAGATTCATCTAGATTGTCCCAGAGAAGCTGTCAACAGTGTTCTGGTGAACTGTCTGTGACTAGTCCTTGCTCTAGTCAGTAATCCTCACCCCTGGTCTTGTAAGTAACCCCAATAAATACAAGGTTTATTGATACTTTGGTTTGTCCTGGAACTATCTGGGGTGAAAAGAGTTATATAGTGTCTCCCCCAAGAAACATCCTCATATAACAAACAGAAAGTGAAACCTTGTAGCCTGGACTGTCCTTGAAAATGTGATTCATTTTTTAATATACTATTTAAATTTTTCTAATACTTATTTTTAGAAAATGTAGTTACCATAAAAACTTCTCTCAAAAGTGGTTGACCATTTTATGCATTGGTTTGTACCTTGATAGATAGTACTCATTTCTCTTTTAGTGTACTGTAATTTAATAGCTGAAGCAAAATTTTTCCCATCCTTAAATTCGTCTCCAGAATTCTATGTATAATACAAGCAGATATAAATGCAACAAAATGTGGTTGCTTTCTCCTAACCAAGTCTAGAATGACTTTTGATTAAATTAAAAAACAAAAAGTAGAGAAAATATTATATACTATATAATATACAATCTGACGAAATGGCTGGCCTGTTAGATAACACCAAACAGACCAAGGAGGATTAAGGATCATAAATGACTCTTGCTTTATTACCCTTTTAAAGGAAATTCTGTTCCCAAAGTATCTGTTGGCAGCACATAAGTTTTTCTAGGGGCTGGAGAAGTAGCTCAGAGGTTAAGCCTCTGCCTTGCTAGGCGGAAGGTCCTGAGTTCGGATCCTAGACCCCACGTATAGATGCTGGGCGGAAGCAGGGGCGGCCTGCGTTTCCGGTCCTGGTAGGTTGGAGCCTGTGAATCCCGGGGCAGAGTAAACAAGGAGGAAGTGGAGGTGTCCATGGTGGTTCCCGAATTCGCCCATGGTTCTACACACACACACACACACACACACACACACACACACACACACACAATTGAATAAAACAATAAAAAAAGTTTTTCTAAAACAAAACACGTTACATTTCAAGCTCTACAGAACAAGCATTATCAATTGATTCTCCAGCTGTGAAGCTAATAGTTTGTATCTTCCTCTTAAATAGGAAGTATTAGTATTGTTGCCAGTTATCAAAGCACATATCTCTTTTAGATGTCAGTATAAGTAAAATATGTTACATGCTCTGATTATTTTTACTTCATGGAAGAAAAATATGCTTTGAAAACTGCTGTGAAATTTAGGATCATGCATCCTGCATGGCTTGTCCAGTGCCACAGAGGTCCACAAACCCTCTGCCTTCTGGTTTAAAAGTGTTTTTTTTTAAATCTTTTTATTGAAAAAAATTGAAAACCTTCAACCTTTGTGCAAGTGAGATTGTTAGGTATTAGTTGTGAATACATAATGTATTGGGCTGAACAAAACATATTTATGAAGTTGGCATGTATGAAGCCAACATGTTAAGTCTAGGGTCCTATCTCTTAGTAAGTTTTCTAAGTTTCATTCTCTTCAAAAGTTTTATTCCTTTCTAATCATTTTTGTGACTATATTTTGTTTAGATGGCCATACCACAGTGTTGTTAGAATCCCAATTGCAGAGAAGTTTTCAGGAAGGAAGAAAGGCAATACAGAAATATATTTGGCTAGTTAAAATTTCATGGATACTTTAAAATAAATTGCTCATAAAGGTTCAAAACAAACCTTCTCTAGAAGTACTGCAGCTATCTTGTTTTTCAAGACTATCACATGAGATGCATTTTCTTTTTTTTAGCTTAATTTTTTTATTTCTTTCTTTTTTTCCACTCATACAAACTTAACAGGTACCCCAGTTCCCTCCTTCCCTCCACCCCTCCCCAGATCCCCTTACTCCCTCTCCGGTTTTTTTTTTTCCTTTCCCCTTTCCCCCCTTTCTCCCAGTGTCCCCTCCCCCCAATCCCTGGAGCATCCTTCACTGTGAATGTCAAACTTCACTCTGCATCCTCCACTCTAATGACGTGTAAGGACTCAGTAGCGTTGCCTAGAGCCCTTTCTTGTGTTTCCTTTTAGGATAGGAACATTATAAGGACTGTTAATACCTTGCCTCTA
Source organism: Typhlomys cinereus (assembly GCA_023101885.1). Lineage (NCBI taxonomy): Eukaryota > Metazoa > Chordata > Mammalia > Rodentia > Platacanthomyidae > Typhlomys > Typhlomys cinereus. Next base: position 237,330 of record JALPQD010000196.1, read on the forward strand.
AGGATCCTAGTACCTGTGATCCATGCTAGACTTTGGGAGGGGGTAATGACATGCTGGTCATTGTGCAGGTGGCACAAAGTCCTATTATGGTTTCTTCAGCCCTAACTAGTGTGGAGTATCTTGCATATCATTGCTTCTCCCCATCGTTAGTCTCTTACAATCTTACTGCCCCCTCTTCCACAAATTTCCCTGAGCTTTAGGATAGGGAGAGATTAGGCGGGCCTGGTTCCAGGTGATTAATGTAGGGTCTCTGATGTTCAGAATTATGGTTTTTTTTTTCCAGTTTTGCTGTTCTGCAATGCCCTTAGCTCAATCCTGATGGGTATTGGATGCCACCTCCTAGCCAGAGATAAAAGGCTGTCAAAATAAAGTTTTATTATAAGAGTAGATTCAAAGGTAGATGGAGTAAGAGTAGGAGACCACAGTGAGGGGGGTGTCTGTCTCCCACTTGCAGGATGGTTGCCAGTTATTGGCCAGACTCTATGCCTTCCCTGACTGGTGAGATCAAACCAACTCAGTTGCAAGTGACCAGGAAGGAAAATTTGCAAGCTTAATCAGATGTCTCACTACTTATTTGCAGTACTTGATGGTGGCCTATTTTCTCTACAGAAGCATGATCCCCTCTCTCCTTGTTTCTGGCAGGGTCCTCCTCATTCCCTCCTGTTTATAATCTTTACAATTACTGTAGGTGTTACAGATATTTGTCTTTGAGCATGTCACTAAGTGGGTTTGCTACTAGGATCCACGTATTAGGGAGTACATATGGCACTTAATTTTCTGTGTTTGGGATACTTCACTCAATACAGTTTTTCCTAATTCCATCCATTTCCTGGCAAATTTTATTAATTCATCTTTTTTGATGGCTGAGTAGTATTCTATTATATAAATGTAACACATTTTCCTTATCCATTCATCAACTGTTGGGCATTTGGGTTGATTCCATGACTTTATTATTGTAAACAGTGCTGCTATGAACATGCTTGTGCTTGTGCCATTGTGGTGAATTTTTGCTGTGTGTGGGGTTATTCCCAAAAGTGGAACAGCAGGGTCATATGGCATTTCAATCTTTAACTTCTTTAAGAATCTCCAGATGGCTCGCCATAGTGGTTGTATGAACCTGCATTCCCACCAGCAATGTAGGAGAGTTCCCCTCTCTCCACATCCTCTCCAGCACTTGGTGGTGTTTGTTTTGTGGATTTTTGCCATCCTGACAAGGGCGAGATGATATCTCAGGGAAGTTTTGATTCCCATTTCCCTGATGGCTAAGGATGTGGAGCATTTTTTAAGATAATTGTTAGACATTTTAATTTCGTCCTTGATAAAGTTTCTTTTAAGTTCCAAGGCCCATTTTTTAATTGGCCCATTTGTTTCCTTGGTGTTTAGTTTTCTAAGTTCTCTGTGCACCCTGGATAATAGAGCTCTATCAGATATGTGGTTTGTGAAGATTTTCTCCCATTCTGTGGGTTGCCTTTGTGCTCCAGTTACAATCTCTTTATCTGAACAGAAGCTCTTTAATTTCACTAGATCCCATCTGTTGAGTATTGGCTGTAGTGACTGTGCTATTGGATGTCTGTTTAGGTACTGTTGGCCTAGGCCAATCAACTTGAGGGATTTCCCTACCCTTTCAACTATGGTTTTTATAGTCTCTGGCCTTATATCAAGGTCCTTGATCCAATTGGAATTAATTCTTGTACATGGTGATAAGTACGGGTCCAGTTTTAATCTTCTGCATGTGGAGATCCAGTTTCACCAGCACCATTTGTTGAAGATACTGTTCTTTTTCCATTGGATTTTTGGGCCCCTTTGTCAAGATCAAATGGTTGTAGTTGTGTGGGCTTATATAAGAGTCTTCAAACCTTATCCATTGGCTCCTATTTTGGAGCCAATACCAGGCTGTTGTTTACAACTATGGATTTGTAGTATAGACTAAGGTTTTGTATGGTGATACCTCCAGCAGTGTTTTTGTTACTCAGGATTGTTTTTGCTATCCTGAGTCTTTTGTGCCTCCATATGAATTTTGAGATTGTTTGGTCAACTTCTTTAAAGAATTGGTTTGGGATTTTTAGGGGTATAGCATTGAATCTGTATATTGCCTTGGGTAGGATGGTCATTTTTATGATGTTGATTGTGCCAATCCAGGAACATGGGAAGTCTTTCCACCTTCTGGTGTCTTCTGCAATTTCTTTCTTTAGGGTTTTGGTTAAGTTTATACCAAGGTATTTCATTTTTTTAGGGGCTATAGTAAATGGGATTTTTTCTCTCAGGGCTTTTTCACTTCTTTCATTCTGGGCTAGGAAGGCCACTGACTTTTGCACATTTATTTTGTATCCTGCCACACTGCTGAACTTCTGTATTAGTTCCAGGAGCTTCCTGGTGGAGTTTTTGGGATCATTCAGGTATAAGATTATGTCATCTGCAAATAGAGATAACTTGACTTCTCCCTTGCTGATTTGAATCTCTTTTATGTCCCTTTCTTGTCTTATGGCTACAGCTAAGACTTCAAGAACAATATTGAATAGAAGTGGTGAGAGTGGACAGCCTTGTCTAGTTCCTGATTGAAGTGGGAATGCTTCAAGTTTTTCCCCATTGACTATAATCCTTGCTGTTGGCTTGTTGTATACAGCTTTTATTGTATTGATAAAGATTCCTTCCATTCCAACCTTCTCTAGGGTTTTGATCATAAAGGGCTTTTGGATCTTGTTAAAAGCGTTTTCTGCATCTATCAAGAGTATCATGCGGTCTTGAACTTTGGACTGGTTTATATGGTGAATTACATTTATTGATTTGCATATGTTGAACCAACCTTGTGTCCCTGGGATAAAGCCTACTTGATTCCCATGGATGATCTTTTTGATATGTTTTTGAGTAAGTTTTGCTAAGACATTGTTGAGAATCTTTGCATCTGTGTTCATCAGAGAGATTGGCCTGTAGTTTTATTTGACTATTATTTGCTGTGGCAAGTTTCTATTTTGGTCATATATGTTTGGGGTATAGAGTGCCTTTTGTATATTGATGGGCCTCTCTTTCTTTAGATGAGGAAAATTTTCCTTGATGATAATTTGAAAAATTTCCTCAGATGTGGTATTTTGGGATTCTTGCTCTGGTATTCCATGAATGCGCATGTTAGGCTTCTTCAGGGTGTCCCATATCTCTTGAATATTTCTCTCAAGTATCTTTTTGGCTTTAACAACCTCTTCCATTGAGTTGGTTAATACTCCCACTTTGTCTTCAAGGTCTGAAATTCTGTTTTCTGCTTCGTTAGTTCTGCTGATAAGACTCTGTTCATTTCTGGGTTGAGGATAACTTGTCTTTTAGTTCAGTTTTAAACTCTGCTTGAGTCTGTTTTAACTGCTCTATGCCTATTTTTGTTTCTTGAACTGTTTTTCTCAACTCCTCCAAGTGTCTGTTGTGTTCCTATTCAAAGTAGTTGATTTTGTTATTTAACTCTTCCTGGATTTCCTCTTTCATAGTATTGATTATGGTAATGATCATGCTTTG